>RZGM01000041.1:0-282415 GCA_027886205.1 Fusarium piperis
GGGAGGAAAGATGGGTTAGGCAGCTGGAATGCAACATCTCGGTGGTTTGCCAAACTTCAATTGGCCGCACAACAATTTTGAACACAATGGTCAGTCTTAGCATTGCGCCGTTTGCCGGGGCTCTGTCACTGAGGTTAGAAGATTCATGTCAAGGGCCCAAGTCACGGAACTTGGGGTACAACGAGGAAGACGGAGGATTCCGGAGCTATCGGCACGGGGGAGTGAGCCCCCTGCCCTTGATGCAATTATCAGGGATTAGTATGTGAAATCGGGCTCTGTAGCTAGTACACACTCCCCTCTCGGGGGCTCGGGCCGGGGGACCTTTGTGCCTTATCATCAACATACCATTCTTCGACATGAGTTGCATACCGTGGCCTTGACAATTCATAACTCGTCCCGACCTTGGCCTAGGTCCGTGTGACCTCGCAGAAGAACAGACGAGGTCGGTGTGTTTTCGTCAGAACCATGTCTACCGGGCCGACTAAGGTTGGAACATTCATGACTTGTCCTAACCTTGGCCCAAGGCCGTGTGACACCTAACCGCCGCATGATGCCACCCCTGCACTTAGCAGAAGAATAGACGAGGCTCGTGGGTATACTATGCGGCGCCCGAGCTTCGCGCGCTTCTCGCTTGCCGAAGAGGACTATGGGCGATATCCTTGATACATAGAGTTATCTCTGCCAGACTCTCCTTCCGACCCTGCCCCACGGCGGCGGACTACCGCTAGGCTTATGCGCCGCCCACGTGCGGTGCGGCGATAATAAGCTTTCTATTTAGCTTTCACATTAAGCTTCAAAAGTCAGCTAGGCTATAAATAAAGCTAATCAGAGATAGTGACTACCTAGGTTTGCCTTAGCGATATAAAGGAGTAGATCGAGACTAATTAGCGGGAATGGGTCCGGGCTTAATCCTATTCGTAGCCTAACTTAGGGCTCTATTAAAAACAATCGATATAATAATCTAGCCACTTAAATTAGCCTCTCCTAATATCAGCAATACTATTAATAACCTTAAAATCTTAACCCTATAGATATATCGAAGTTATATCAGCATGGTTTCTCAATTCATCAGCCTAGGGAGTATTCTTCGAAGCTAGGGCCAGACGCTTACGTATTCCTTATGCGTAGTGGTCGGGCTCCGGGGGGATGCCCAGAGGCGGGGGCAAAGTCAGGGGCGCTACGAGAACTCCAGGTCATCGGTGCTATCCATGATGCTTCCTTTGGCTGCTGACGCGCTCAGGTCCTCTCTAGAGGCTATCAAGTCCCCCTGCCTCAGGACTCTGGCGACGGTGGCCACAGACGTCATCAAAGACCGCTTCCCGAACTGGGATGCCTTCGTCTCGGGGTTGGTGACTATGTACGCTTTCTTTGCCGACCCTCTGTACCCATCCCGCAATATAGAACGGGCTCTACAATTAGAGTTTAGGCGCGATGCACGGTTGGATAGTACTCGGCTGCCTCCAGGCGTGGAGCAAAGGTGACGGTGACGACTACCAAGACATTCTCGAGGCATCCCGAGTTTCTATTCTCGAACTACAATGGCGCCGGGCTCAGCAGCGACCGGCAGGGTTATAAGCATGCCCTGCCAAAAGGTTCTGGGGCCGGGGCCAGGGCCGGGGCCAACGTGTGGGAAGCGTGAGTTCGAGTTGCCGAATGCTGGTCGTGACTCCTGCTAACTGACGTAGGGCGAGGGCAATGTCGGCTGCGCCTTGGTAGGTCTAAGCTCTGCTGCCCGGTGGAGAGGACGCCATTCTCATATAGTGTAACGTAGATGTGACCTTCAAATTGGAAATCCTCCTGTAGGCTTCTTCCCGGTTCCGTGTCAGCGAAAACCGTGAAGTGCGGATCGTCCCGGACAGCAGCTGCACCTAAACTTGTGGTAGAGTGGGTGATGCTCCTGCCGTGATTTAGATCAGCTTCAAGGTTCCTAGCAAAGGATGCGGTCGGCGAAAAGAGGGAAATACCTGACATACCAGACTCCAAAGCCTGTAGCACTGGCCGCGTCGCGAATGATCTGCTCGTAGCTATCACCCGCATCTCTACTCGGCCGCCAAACGAGCCAAATAATCTGCAGTAAACAGTTAGTGCTTGTGCTATGTGGTGCCATCAAGCAGAATTCCGCTCACCTGCGGGTCCTCGACAGTCCCAGAGCCAGTCACTTCCCCAATGGGAGTGTAACTTCCACGCGTTCTTAGGCCCGCGGTTCTTTTGGACTTCTTCGAGCTTTTGCCCGCATCCCCGCGTGAACTACCCATAATAAATAGAAATTGCTGAATCGGACCGAGAACTAAAACTCCCCGCGTCTCATCGAAACCCGTCGTACTAGGGAATTAGATACAAATGTGTCTTAAAAACAGGCCAGCCGGTCGCCTTATACGCTGGATAGTCACGAAGTGAAGATATAAGGGGAGGGCCTCCCTCGCTCTGACGAAACCAATAGTGATGTGCTCTACAATCCCTGGTTCGTGTTGCAGCCGCTGCTACATGAAGTATACAGCGGGGTTTGTGTGCCGGCCGGCGGTTGAGCTCTTCATGCAGGATGATATAGGGGCCGCGCACCAATACCTGCTCGACTAACCCACTCCTGTGGACCAATCATGAGGGCAATTCATGGCGCTCCGCAAGCGCTCACTCCCACAACATTGGCCCGCGACGCAAAGAATCAAGCAAAGACATCACGAAGAAAAAGGCGGGGCAGAAAGGGTGGTCATAGGGCAGTGATAGCTGGCGCTTACGGGCATGCTGGATCACGGTAGTAAAAGCAGGACGTAATAGATAAACATTCAGGGCGCTTCAGCCGTTAGTGTCACGACCATGACATGAGCCAGGCGGGGAAACCCGGCAAAATCAGTCTTACTAAGCACAGGACCGAGCCGCCGGATCGTCGGTCCCAGGATATCATCACAAGTATATAGGACACATTCACTAGCACTCTCTTATGTACTAGCTACCTCAGCTATCAATATAACTTGGTTACACTCTATACCCTCGAGCATATTACCACACGTGACATTACCTATTCCATTTAAATTCATTGATCTGACAACCTTATTCATTACAGTCCTGTGGTCCAATCCCAAGCTTCTTGGTACACTCCCCTTCGCGTATCCGACGCATCCTCAGACTTGTTGATGCGGATGCTCTGCAATTGAAGTTTGCGAGCTTACAGGCGCAACATTATTAGAGCGCAGTTCATAGTACGCATGCTTTGTCAACTCCATCTCATCTGCATTACCATTACCAAGAATAGTATCTGGTAGATGGCGCGAGTTCTGACGGGACTTCTTTCCCCACATGCCTCCGGTGCCGGATACCGGTTTTGAGTTGTCAGTACCGCCGGATGAGCTCAAGCTCTTCAGGCCGCACTTCTTCCAGACAAATTTGATCAGAGGTCTCATTGTCGGGAGACAGCAACAGATGACAGCACTACAGTGGTCAGCTTTGAGCATATAGGAGAGTCATTAGTGGTACATACCTGTAAACTTCCATACCAGTCCAGATCATCAAGTCCACAGTTCCCCATGTTGGATCGGAAAGGTCGACGGTGATGACCTTGGTGAGCCGGATGATGGTGACGAAGCAGGCACTATTAATGTTATTACAGCACACTTAATTCGTACTGAAGGGAGTTTTACAAGCTTCCGAAGACAAGCATAATTGCAATGAGGATCTTGTGGTACAGCGGGACCCTGAGAGTGAAGATATAAGGAAGCGGGACAATCATCAGACCGATATCTGTGATGATTCCGCCAATGGCTACACCGACGTAGAACTTGGAAAGATCGATGCAATTTTGTTGCGTGCCATCCCAGAAGGTATGGATAGGCCAGCACGTACGGATCGAGGGAACGTACTATTTCTCAAGTCAGCCCTGCGCATGATCTGTAGTATCCGTAGGGACCTACTGTGGAGATAGCCCATGCAACGATCAAGAAGACAAACCCGTGAAGAAAGTATCGCATGCTTGAAACGCCGAATATTTTGTAAAAGAATGCCACTAGTGACAATCTCGCGCACGCCAAAGCCGTGGTATAGAACATCTCGTTCGCGACAATGGTCTTGAAGAAGCGCTCGATGTTCTTCGGGTCGTCCTGTAGAACCCACGGAAGATGGCGTCCCAGGCCGAATCGAAGCCATAGCATGCTTCCGATGAAAACGGCAATGGTGTTGAACTATTCAAGTCTTAGACAACTATACCCGGTGGCCAGATGCTGTATTAACTTACCGCGGCAAAATATGCAAGCCAATCATCCCAACCCAACCTCTTCTTTATTATTCTCGACGAAAAAAACCGACACGGAACAATAATCATCATCATGACAAAAAACGCAATATGCGTCGCGTAGACTTCATCCTGTCTGCTCTCCGCCAGAAAAGCAGCGTCGTAAGTCTGAGCACTTTCAGCCGCCATGATGATGTTGGCTTGCCGAAAATCGAAGCGGGGCTCAAGATGAGATGATGCGAGAGATACGCGAGTGAGGCGGTCAACAAGCGAGTGGGACTAGAAGGTGGATCATGCTTGAAAACTTAGGCCCACTATTTGCAGAGGAGCAGTAGATATAGGAGAGCGATTTTGGAACGATCAGCAAATTTCTTCCCCTATTGGCATGAATCTCGGCACGAGTCATTGAACCCTGAAGCGACTCGGTCCGCCGTTAGAGACCGAGGTTAATAAATACTCTTTGAAGCTGGAAAGACCTCGGGTGGAAGAAAAACACAGGAAGAGCTTTAGTGGGGGAGCCCAAATAACCACCCAATCATTCCTGTGTTTTTTCCCCCACACTGGTGGGTGGTAGCACTAAGAACCCCTGAAAGATTGTCTCAACTAGTTACCCCGCCATTTCGAATTCGCTTCAATGAGGATTAGACACGGGCACCAAGGATGTTTCAATTGGGGGCACCAGGGGTCATCACACATACAAAAGGGGCTGATATCCTCAGCAATTGATCATCTTGTTACAGAAAACACCACACACCACCTTCATCTGGGCTGTCTGTGCAGTTGCATTATCACATTGCTTTTGTTTCTCTTTTGGTCCCCCCGTCTCTTACCATGCATCCATCACTGCTTCCTACCATCTTGGCAGTGCCGGGTGCGTGGCATACAGCCGAGTCATTCGGCGCAGTGAAGAAGATCTTTACGGATCACAACTACGGCTTTGTCAGTCAGAATGCACCCGGCTTAACAGACGCCAATGCTACGGTCATCGGAGATGCAGCATCTTTGCGAACAAATCTACTGGTTCCTTTGGTCGAGGCTGGTAAAGACGTTATCGTTATGATGCATTCATACGGTGGAATGTACGGCTCGCAAGCAGTTCAAGGTCTGAGCAAGCGTGAGAGACAACAGTCGGGCAAGAAAGGAGGTGTAATCTCACTTGTCTACGTTTCTGCAGTGACTCCAGTGGAGGGCAAGACAACGCTGGACATGATGGGCACGGATGCTCAACATTTGCCCACCTGGGTTGACTATAACGTAAGTGGAATCTCACCCCGATTTGGTCAACTCTGCCGTGACGCAGGGCTCTCTGCTGTGCCACACGGCTCTCTGCCGTGCCGCAGGACTCCAAACCAATGGCACCCACAAGTATCACAAACTAACAAACTCGAAATAAACAGGAATCAACGGGTTTTATCAAGTTTACTGGTGCAAAGGAAGTCATGTACCACGATATTCCAGAAGATGTAGCTGCGCATTACATTTCTCTGCTTGAGGATCAAGCTCTGAATAGTATGAACACACCAGTATCATACTCTCCTCTCACAGACCCCAACTTTGAGGGCAGAGTGGGTTACGTTCTTTGTGGGGCGGATCGTGTCGTACCTCTGGCGGGTCAGGAACAATATGCAGCGATAGGGGGCATTGAGCGTACAATCCTGGTTGATAAAGCAACCCATGCGTTCTTCGCGACGGCGCTAAACGAGTCGGTAGATGCGGTGCTTCAGCTCTCAGAAATCTGATTTTCTTAAGTGTTACGGCTTGGTCCCCCGTAATAGCGCTATAAGCCCTATAGTGAATGCACCTTCTGTAATTGCTACAATAGCGATTATGGTCCAATCTTTTGCCCTATGGCGCAGCGGTTAAGGTGTCCGCAGCTGCGACGTACGAGACGTCGCACTCAATAGAATAACCGCGTAAAATAGATAATAACCCCGTAGAACCCCTAGCGAAAGTTTGATAGTTCCAGGCCAGAAACGGGGGTCAACAAGCCCGAGACTGAACTCGATATCAGGTCTTGTAGCGGGCATTTGTGATGTTCGACCTTGTGTGGCTCTTTTCGAGCCAGTCCACCTGACACCTCCT
This sequence comes from Fusarium piperis, assembly GCA_027886205.1. Classification (NCBI taxonomy): domain Eukaryota; kingdom Fungi; phylum Ascomycota; class Sordariomycetes; order Hypocreales; family Nectriaceae; genus Fusarium; species Fusarium piperis. The sequence goes on from RZGM01000041.1 coordinate 6,305, forward strand.
TTGGGGCTGCTTGGAAGAACCACAAGTCTTTTGAGCGCTTCCAGCCCTGTTTCAGTGACTCGCTCGGGCGGTAGATGTCTGGCATTCTAATATTCATCAACTTGCTTCTGATCTCATCCAAGCTCGTGCCCGGAAAGGGGGTGGATGGAGATGGGAAGATGAGCTTGGCAGACATGAGCTCCAGCATCAAGGCACCGAACACCAAGGACTTGCACTCGGGCTGGCATTCGCACTCTCTGACGTCTTCGACGAGAGAGTTTAGAGTGCTGATTGTTTCTCCAATGTGCTTCTCCCTTGAGGCGTCTATCGTGTCTATTCACAGCGTCAGACAGGACAGAATAAGAACCCAGGCAGGTATCATACCGAGAATTTTTGGGCGAATCGGGAGCATACAAGAAGAAAATGATCCACAAGTTTGGCGGATCGCCTGCTCTGTTGCCTCTTTAAAGATGGCCGGCTCCTCAAAGACAAAAGAAATGAGGATCCAATGGCCGAGGTTGAAATAGCCGAGGTTGAAATGGCCCAATTTCGGGATAGGCTTCAGCCAATTGATCCACGTCTTTGCAAAGAACCACAACGCTTGGGGGCAATCCAGGTCATCAACTATAGCGGCGATCTTAGCCATATTTTCGAGGCTCACATTCCGGGGCATTTTGTGGCTGTAACCGTGGATGGCATTCATGACGATCTCAAACGCGGCCTGGTCAAAAAGCGGCTCAAATGTCCATCGGTGTAGGCCATCGGCATCGGGTCGAGCTTCGGTGTAGTTTCCCTGAAACATTCTCTTTGCTCTTGGTGATGCCAAGACAAGATGCTTCATCGAGACCCTGAAATGTGTCTGGGCTTCAGACTCTGGGGTGTGTCCAACCTCTACTTCCTCTGCGACGGGTTCGCGCTCTGCGGTGAGTTTAGACAATGTGGCGTATTCGGGTTCACGCTCAACTAGAGCATGGACTTTGCATCAAAAGTTGTAAATAAAATGCTTTTCATAACCATGGGGGCATCAGACCTGCAGCCATAGCAGTGGCGAAAGACTTGAGCCTCTCTTGGAGGCTGCCCTCATAGAGCATCCGGGCGGACGTGGACTCGGGAGTTGGGATGACTATGAGAGTGTCTCCATCAGGATCGATTTCTACATAGGTGGTAGACATTTCGGCGCTGACAACTGCAACGTTGTGGTCGTGTAGGTATGTGTAGAAAGTGAGTCGGTTGCTTATGGTTGACGTCAAATACCCATGCGTGGCTAAAGTGGGGTCACGATCTGTGGATAGCACCACATATATCTACCTAAACACGTTATTAATGTTGGTAAAATTCACATGTTTAGACTACTACCGATTTTCTTTTCTATCGGGCAACAGGTCTCTTAACTCTTAATCCAGATTAGGGAGTTTGTGGAACTTGACGAGAAAGCGAGCATTGCACGGCAACAAAAGCCGAACCCGTTGCACAGCAAACTAAACTAAAGTTGACAAGACATTTGCAATTTTGCTTTCCATCAATATTAACCCTTAGCAGTCCTTGAAATTTGCTTCATTCTTTGGCTAAATTTCGAAACGGGCCTTGACTATTCACTGTTCTTGGCTGGGTATAGCTCCAATCTTGTAGGATATTTGAGGCAGCCTCTAACACTAGTCCTTGCTTGCTTGCTCATCAAAGCAAGACGACATTGCCTCAATCAACCTTTCCCTTAAATTCGAATATGGTTGAAACGCCATCTTTTTGTGTTTGATGCACAAAGAAGATGATAGCGTGTCTTTCGTTGGCTTTAGGCCGTCTGGATACTCGAACTTGCTGAGAAACTCGGTAGAGATAGTTGCGGTGTAGAATCCCAACATGTCTGTGTTTGTCTCGTCCACCAGTACGGCGCAGACCTACGATTCTGTCAGTCGAGCGTGGCCTCGTTACACGAGGGAGGAAACTTACCTTGAAAACACCAGGACGACCCTTACCGTCTGAATCCTTTTCCAAAGCCTGGCTCTGTGACTGCGACTGCGCTAATCCTAAAAGCACAGCCAAGATGTACGGGTCGTGCCATGGATCAGATGGCTCCAGTTGCTTCAGTCTCATCTTCCTGATAAGCTCGGCCGGCGGATTAGGCCGTCGTGGTCGAGGTAGAGAAAAGACACCTTCACGCTGTATCCTAATCATGCCGCGTTGCATAAAGGCGAATACGGGCGTCTGCGTGCCAGGTGCGCGTTCAGCAAAGACGGCACCATGGAGGCGAAATTCATGCTCGAAGCCGAAGCAGAAATATCCAAAAGGTCTATGCGGTGAAGGTGTCAGATGATTATATGGTTGTGCTCTTGTGCTTTCATACCGAAGGAATTTTAGAGGCCCATCCACCTCTGCCAAGAGCTTCTTTATGGCCACGGTTTTCATCTCAGAGGTCGCCAGACGCTCAGCGGTGCGTGCCCAGCGATTGACAGGCTTCTTTTTTCCTGACTCTTTTGCCTCGGGAGTCTGGGCGTCTTGCTCATTACTTTCTAAAAATTCCTGTTTTTCATCCTTTTCCTCTTCAAAGGAGCAATGCAGCAGCTCGAGATGTCGCGCCGTCCACTCGAGAGGTTGCACCAAGAGCCGCTCACGTGGATGCTGACGGATGAGGTCACGAATAGACGCAGGTCGAGGCATGACTCTGATATGCGGGTGCTAACGCGAGTATCTCGTCGATGAGGCTATGGCTATTTGAGTCGGAGAAAGGAGTGCAAGATGGATGATGAAGAAGCTGAGAGTGGGCTAATTTTGAAGCATTCCAGCTTTGGATGCCCCGCCTCACGAGGCACAGACCGGATATTTTGCTCCTACCGAATGTGCAGTGATGGATATCTTCAGTGATGGGAGAAATGCACCATATAACTCTCGATTCTATTACCATCGCTAGTGTTAAAACGCCCAGTAGGCCATGATGTCTTTTTATTTCTCGGTCTTTACCTTTCAGAGAAGCAAGTTACACCGCATCCAAATGCCTTCAAACCTGTCATGGGATGGCCAGCATTACCTATCAAGCGACAGTCAATGGATTACAAGTTTATATATAAAAGAATTAGTAGTTGAGCACAAGGCAATATTATCCATAATAAATATCCAATCTGGCCTGTTATCCCAAAGGATTTGATTGCCCTCTGAAAGAAACCCTCATCTGGACAGTCCAAGCGTCATGCTTCGCTTAGACTTGCCTCGGCAAACCTGAAATGGTAATACCGACCTCCTACCGCTCCGCAGCCGATCATTCATTCGGCTTCCTCTTCCGCATCCTCAACAGAGACAGGCATGATCCTTCAGCTCGAGATTCTGCCTGTCTCATCTTCTGCTCATCACGAACCAGTTCCTCGGACTTTTCTCCACAGCCATGCACCCGAGGCGCCAGGGCTGATAGTCCCCAAGAGTTGAGATTCCCCGATGGTTCGGTTCCCTTCTCCGCTAAAAATCAGCGGCTACACCTGACCAATATGGAGCGCCCTCAGCAAGTCCCCAAGAAGAAGACCCGGACGAGGTCGGGATGCCTCAACTGCCGCCGAAAGAAGAGAAAATGCGACGAGGGACGTCCAGCCTGTGGAACCTGTCGCCGACGGAGCGAGCACTGCGAATGGGGACTCAAGATCACGTTTCGCGCCGAGAACGCCCAGGTCCTGGATGGCCGACATCCGTCCATGCGCAAGATGGCCAGGAGGCGGCCCAGGGAGTTTGAGATTCTCGACGTCACATCCGAGGTTATTCGCGACTACAATGCGCCATCGTCGCTGCTCGAATCGGAAGACGACGACGCTGATTCTCGGCATATGGGTGGGTTGTGAGTGTCGATTCTATCACGACATTGTTAACACCTGGATCCAGGCCACTCAATACCGACAAGCGTGGGATCAAATGCGAGACCGACAAGCTTGGGGCATTTGAGCAACGTTTCAGGAAGCTATCTCACTCCACCTACAGTTGAGAGCTCTCCCTCGTCCCAGCGACAGACCGAGAGCGCTGTCGCAGATCTCCTTTACTTTAGCCAGAGCGGGCAAAGTACCCAAAGTCACTCACGAGTCGCGATAGATCCTGCGCTGCAAGTCTCAATGGACATGGATTATCCTTACATGGAACAGATACAAGCATTCACGCCAGGAGACATGTCCGAGGATGGCATCTTTCTGCCAGGTTCGGCATATCACGAACTTCATTCCACGCTACGCAATCATCTAATACAAGAAACGAGATCTGTCGCGCCAACGAGGTCAACGACGCCTCGCCTTGAAGTTAATAGCACTCAAGGGGACTCTACAATAGCTGAAACAGAAGTTACACTCCAAATACCCGATTTCCATCCATCCACGACACCACTCCTATCCGAAGAGGAGGAATGCGCTCTGTGGAAGAACTACTTTGATGAAATTGCCCCCTGGTTGGACAAGTTCGACAGACACCGACACTTCCAACAAATCCTTCCAACAATGACGAAAATGAATGATCACCTCCGATACTCAATGCTGGCCCTCTCGGCACGTCAACTCGAGCTGAAACAGACTCTGCCGACCGACCGCAGCCTCGCCCTCTACCAGGAAGCCATCCACCTCCTACTCCCGCACCTCCCGACCCGAGGGACGGCCGTTATAGCTACATGCGTCATACTTTGCGTGCTGGAGATGCTAAGCTGCTCGCCCAAGGCGTGGCGGAGGCATCTCGATGGTTGTGCAAGTCTCATGGAGGCTGTGGGCATCAATGGCTTCGTCGGAGGCACCGAGCAGGCGCTCTTTTGGTGTTTTGCCCGGATGGATGTCTGCGGCGGACTAATCTCGTCGGTCAAGACACTTATAGACGTCTCTCACTGGGCCTCTGGCTCGATCGAGGCTGATGTCGAGCTCTTTCGAAACGCGACAGACTTTGAGCAATGGGCAAATTATTCCGTCTACTTGATAGCCCAAGTCCTTGATCTTTTAGCCCCTCTCCCTTCACATACTCTTCAAGCTCCAGCCCGCAACGACTCCGAGTTCCGCGCCCGCTGGCTACAGCTATGGGAGTATCTCCATGACTGGTATCAACAACGTCCAGCCCCGTTACACCCCATCATGACGATCCCCAGCGGCAAATCCCCGTTCCCAACCATCCTCTTCTCTAATCCCGCTGCCATCTCGGGCAACCAACTCCATCACACAGCGTCGATTCTCATGCTCCAGAACCAGCCGTCAGGCATACGACTCAGTCTCCCTGCCAAGCCGAGGAGCATTCTGTGGCATGCGCGACAGGCTTGCGGGATCAGCTTATCCAACGACCACCACGGGGCGTGGACCAACGGGATTCAACCCTTATGGATTGCCGGGCGTTGTATGAGCCATCCCAGTGAGCACAAGGCGATACTGGAGTTGTTGGAGAGGATCGAGAGGGAGAGCGGATGGAGTACCAGGTGGAGGGCGGAGGATCTAAGAGAGTTTTGGGGAGACTTGGGGGATTAAGCAGCGCATATTTGAGCCATATAAGATCAATAGCTGCATGTCCAAGTAACTATTCTGAACTAATAGAAGCCATGTCGATTAGTTTGACCGCTTGGACATGGCCTCAGCCCTGCAAGGCAGATAAGTTGTACAGTGTAGAAACGCAAGGCACTTTGATGAATACTGTAGGGAGCCATTAGCGCACATCTGCCTCGGCGTGAGGGGAAAGGGGCTAGAAGGACCTAATAAAGTGTGTGCTCTATTTTGGATTATTTTAGGGCTTTTCCAGTACTAACATTAGAACTGACGTTGATAGCAGGTAGACGAGGGTTTCATGAACCTGGTGCCTGATATCCCCTGTCACAACTGCACTTCACCAACTCCTAACTAGAAGAACACATCTCCAACACCATCCATGTCATTGGACAATGCAGCTCGCAAATCCTCCTGCGTGTCATCAGGCAGCCGCTTCAAGATGCGCCCAGCTGATCCCCCTTCGGTGCTAGTTAGTCCCGTGTGTGGCAGTGCTCCACCGCCCCCTTCAGCCGCAGAAATGGTCTCGCGATCTACTGCCTCGACCAGTCAAGCAATTTGGATGCCTGCCATCTTGGAAGAAGCATATAACCCGGCGGTTCCTTTCGTGCTCCTCCCATCATGAAGCCCTCGTCTTCTTCACAGAAAAGCACGCCCAGCATGGCTTCGACAGTCTTCTCGTCCGAGTCGGCCAAGACGGTCGCTCAGGATCGCATTATCGGCACCCTCTTTGGCTCGGCTCTTGGAGATGCGATCGGGTTGTATACAGAGTTTCTCTCTGCTCAGATGTCGGCAGATACATATCCTGATCGCTTCTTTACTCTCCTGCCTGCAGACCAGGCGACTGCCTTTAGACGCGATCACCATCGCAACTTTCACCGGCCTGGTGACTGGACAGACGACACTGACCATGCCGTCCTGATTCTCATGTCTTATCTTCACAGCGACGGGAAGAAGCTTGATCCCAAAGACTTTGCCTCGAGGCTATCTATCTGGGTCCGTATGGGACTGCGTGCCCTCGACACATTGCCTCTTGGACTGGGACGCACCGTGGGCGGCATCGTTCGGACAAAGACATACCTGGATGATCCTGAGGGGACAGCACGCAACTTCTGGACGACGGGCAAATACAAGGCCGCACCTAATGGAAGTCTTATGAGGACACACCCCCTAGGACTCATGTGTATCAACAAGTCCCTCGAAGACACCTTCAAGATCGCCGCCAAATTCTCTGCGGTGACACACGTCGACCCTCGATGTGTCGTCTCCTGTGTCATCGGCACTGCCCTCATCCGTGGTCTTGTCCTCGGCGAGATCCGAAAAGAGCGCCACGTCGACGACATGATTGAGAAGGGCCTTGCGTGGTACACAGCTCGTCGCGAGAAGGAGCTCAAGAAGCAGGACCGAAAGGACGAGCCCCGGTTGAAGATTGACGACTTCAAGTACCACACCACAGCCAAGACTCTGGCAGACTTGAAGCTTGATGAGAGCACAAAGATTGGCTACGTCTACAAGACGTTTGGCTCTGGAATTTTGCTCCTCCGTCTTGCTATGCGACAACTCGAGTCCAACAGCCAGCTGCGATCACAGCTCGCAATCTTTGAGAAGCTCATCACTGACCTCATCATGGAGGGTGGCGACGCTGACACAAACGCTTGCTTTGCGGGTGCTCTCCTCGGTGCTCTGCTTGGCTTCAAGGCACTACCACCTCACTGGCGCGACGGTCTCCGTCATGGAGACTGGTTGATGGAAAAGTCGGAGGGTCTTTGCGAGGTTCTCGGCGTAACAAAGGGGTCCTACTCTGGCTCTCAGGATAAAGATACAGCTGAGGACGGCGGACGAGGTTTCCTGACGGATGCGCAGATGGAGGAGAAGTGCATGATGATGCAGGCGTGGATGGCGCAAGAAGAAACAGAGTGGAAGAGGAAACAAGAGGCGGAGAAGAAGAAGCCGAGTTGGTTTGCTTGGAGTTGAGTTTCACTGGGTATCTTTGGATCGTGGACGGGAGTTGATGGATGGGTTTGGATATCTGCATTTTGCCGGATTACGGGACACTATGGCAATAGCTTATGAACAACGGAATACACTTGCCCTGTTATGACTACTCCCCCTTCTCACTCAGGGATCAGTCATTCGATGTGATCCTACAGAGACTCCGTCTTGGTCTCGTGCGTAGTCTTCTCCTCATGCTCAAACGCAGCACTCTCACCCTCCAAAGTCTTTCCCGAAACCTCACCCGGAACACCCATGCTATGATCCCAGTGCAGCATGATCTTTTCCCCTGTAAACAGCTTGTCGATCTGCTCGAGCGAGAGCAGTCTAGTCTCGGGGTAGAAGAAGTAGAACATGGGGAGGAAGGCAAAGTTGAAGATGCGAAAGTAGACGTACGTCTTCCAGCCGATGTTTGAGATGGAGACGGGGGTGATCTCGACGACGAGGAAGGTGAAGATCCAGTTTGATGCTGTCGCGAGAGCCGCGGCACGGGTTCGGATTGCGAGGGGGGCGTATTCAGCGGGTACTGGGTTTAGTTAGTAGGGGTTGTGAGTGAGAGTGTGGAGAGAACGTACAGAGCCAGGGGATGGCGAGGAGGCCGACGGCAAAGAAAAAGTCTGGAGAATGTTAGCACGAAGAATCTCGACATATAATGACACGGTATACATACTAAACATGAAAAGCATCACAATGGCAACGACACCAGGCGCAGACTTTCCAGTAGACACTGTCCCAGCTAGAATGGCCATGCATCCACACTGACCAGCCGCCGCAAACATCATCAGCTTACGACGACCAAGACGGTCGATAATCCAGATGGGGATTAGAGACGAGAGGAAGTAGGCGATGCCGTTGAAGCCTGCCAGGAGGAGACTCAGGTTGTGAGACATGCCGACCGACTCCTGAAAGATGACGGGCGCATACTGTTTTTATTTAGCGACCCGACTCGGAGCATTCAAGATTGGTTCACTTACATATGTGATGAGGTTAATACCGGATAGCTGCTGCGCAAACTGAGCGCCGACACCAAGGAGAGTTCTGTAGAGGAACTTTTGCTCTCCATTCTTCAACATGGCCTTGAAGCTGCTCGTCTGCGCAGCTTCACGCTCCTCCTTGATGGTATGCTGAATCTCTGCCAAGCTCCGACTAATAGACTCGTCATCCTTGCTCAGCGACTTGGCATCCTTCCTCACAGCCCACAGAATCTCCCTGGCCTCGTCATGTCGGTCGTGCGCAATGAGCCAACGGGGAGACTCTGGGAGGGTGAGGATGCCGAAAAAGGTCATGACGGCGAACAGGATCTGCAGCGCGAGGGGGAAGCGGAACTGGGCGTCGTTGGAGACAAAGGACATGCCGTAGTCGACCCAGTAGGAGAGCATGACGCCAAAAATGTTGATGGCGAGTTCGACGGCGAGACCGCGACCTCTGTTCTTGGCCTTCATGAGTTCAGAATGCCACACGGCTGCCGATTGTCAGTTTTCTGAGCTTTACCAAGTTAAGGGGAACTCACGGATTGTACTGGTGTTCATGCCATTTCCTAATCCCGCGACGATTCGTCCAACAATCATCTGCGGAATCCCATACGCAGAAGCCTGAAGAGCAGCTCCGATACTCAAAACAACACATCCAATCATGATGGACCTGCGCCGTCCAAGATACTCACCAGCCAAAAGACAAAAGATGGCGCCAAAGAAACACCCGATCTCGTAGATGGCCACGACGGTGCCCTGCAGGGAGGAGCTCCCGCCGCCGCCGTTGGTGGTGTCGATCTCGGGAAACGTCCTCGTGAAGGCTTCGCCCGTCAGCAGGCCCGACATCACCCCCTGGTCGTACCCGAAGAGTAAAAAGCCCGAGCCGGCGGTTGCGGTGATTGCCCAGTCGAGGGGCTTTCCCACGAGGAGGGTGGACATGATGGGTGGTGAACTGAGTGGATGAGGTTCTGTGTGATTTGAAGCTATTCACGACGGGATCATGGCTTCTTCATATACTCTTTGTTGATCTACACTTGACTCGCATCTGACAAGGTTCCTGTCAAGACCGGTTCCCCACAGGCGGGGAACCCCATCACATCACGCAACAGAAAGATTCCGGGGTCTGGGGATCAGCGGAGGGAGGAAAATGTTTCGACTGCGGTTTCGAGAAGCTGCAGGGCATCTGCAAGCGTTGATTTACGTAGCATGGCATGGGCAGGCAGCAGTATTTCCAAGGATGGGGATACTCGCTTCTCGTCAGCATCCTGGTTGTTGCTTCCAAGGTCCGGCTTCGGTTGCCCGTTTGTTTTTGACGGACGAGGAGGCCCTGGCTTGAGAGGGTGTGTATGACTCGGGTAGAGATGGAGGGAGAGAAGGGCTAGAGATGAGAATGGAAGCGAACATGAAAGAGTCAGGACCCTCCCAAAGTAGTCAGTTTGGATAGCGACATTATTCGTATCTCTTTCTCGGCCGAGAAACGAAAAAAACCCTTCATGATCTTCCGGCAGCAAGCCACAGCAGCTGGGAGTCGGAACTCGGTAACCCGGAGGTGCACGCGGAGAAGTGGGGTCGCTACGGAGCACGATCAGCCAATTGTGAAACGGCCCCACTGAGAATTGCCGAAACGAGCAAGTCGGGAGTCAAAAGTTGCGCCGATGAACGGAGCCGATTCGACGGGGTTGCATTGCCAGCCCATGAGGAAGCTGTATGCGCTGGAAAGACCAGGGTAGAGACGTCCGCTTCTGGATACCGTACAGGTCAAGAGAGCGTGGTGCAGAAAGATCACGCCTTCACCGACAAGGTAAGGCCGGAGCGGTGTTGGATATTCTCCGGCGACTCGGAAGAAAAGTATACAGTGCGGAGAAGACGCTCGGTTGACAGTCAGCTGAGAAAGTGCTGGTGAAGCTCAGCTTGGGTGTTTTCACACCTCCTGTGTGGTGTGCTCATTAGGCGACACAACACAAATCTTCATTTCTTCAGACCTAGCACAAGAATAGCGAGTTCTTAAAATTTAACACCATGAGATCAAGTGTTTATTCTTTATAATTATCCCTAGACGAATGTATCACGCCTAGTTACCATTCGGTTTGTGTTTCACAGCAGCTGCAACGCAAATTATCCTCCTGGAAGACACGGTCAGTGTCGGGTAGGCTCAGCATTGAGCGACACAATTCTCCCATCACGAGACCACGCATTCAAGCGACAACCAATCTGCATACAATTGACAAACATGCATTCTTCACCCACTGATTAATAGCCTCCATCTCAGTAATTAATTATCCCACGCCCTCAACCGCTGTGGGTACTGTACCTGCAAGGCCCCTCCCCCGGGTGACCCAACCGGCCTGGGGATTCATTCACTCAGGGGTGGTACGACAGGAACATGGTCAGGAGCCCCCATTTAAAGTTACCTTTTCCCTCTTTATCCGTAAAAGGGCAAGATTAGCCCTCCCACGCCCAAGCCATAGCCATCATGGACGCGGGGCCGGGAAAATCCACGGTAAAGGTCCTGGAGGTTGAAGCTATCTGTCGCTTGTCCAAAGAGGGAAGTTTGGACCGCCGGACAAGAAAGATAGATCAAGAGGCATGTTCCCAGCGTTGAGCCCTCTGGGAGTGTTTGGCCGTCAGATCTATTACCAAAAGACGAAAACTACTCGACAATGACCTTAGGTATGGCATCTTCGTCTTGGTGTTGGGGTGAATCAATTAACAACTTGCAGGCAAGAGTTTCATCAGTGGGGTCTCCAGCCCCGTTGAGAGGAGTCTACGAAGCTGTATACTCCACGATCCCTCATTGAGTCTCATTGCGTCTGAAAAGGGTGAGTCCAAAGAAGAGAGAGAAAAAAGAAATGAACTGACTGTCTAGTTCTTTACCGACGACGCGATCCTCAGCAGGACAAGGTTGTGTTGCTCTCTGGCGGAGGCTCCGGTCATGAGCCAGCTCATGCGGGATACCTCGGCGAGGGCGCCCTCGATGTTGTCATTGCAGGCGAAATCTTTGCCTCTCCCTCTGCTTCGCAGATCTTGACGGGTCTACAGACTGTCAAGTCTTCCAAGGGGTACGTACTATACATTGATGTTGGGAGGTTTTGGCTGACTTGGACATACACATAGATCCCTGTTGATCGTCAAGAACTACACGGGCGACAAACTCAACTTTGGACTGGCGGCTGAAAAGGCAAAGTCAGAGGGTCAAAAGGTGGAAATGGTCATTGTAGGAGACGACGTCTCTGTTGAGGGCAACACTCTCGTAGGCCAGCGCGGTCTCGCAGGGACAGTCTTTTGCCACAAGATTGCCGGAGCCAAGGCAGCCAAGGGGTAAGTCAAAACCCTCCCATCGACTTACATCGTCTAACCAGGATATTCAACAGAGCCTCCCTCGAAGACGTCGTCGCAGTCACCAAAAAGGCCGCCTCGCAAATGGCCACCGTCGCCGCGAGTCTCGACAGGTGCAACGTCCCCGGCCGAGCCAACCAAGATTCCCTCCCAGTCGACCAGCTCGAGTTCGGCATGGGCATCCACAACGAGCCCGGCGTCAAGCGCGAAAAGATCCCCACCCTCGAGACGACGGTAGAGAAGGCCCTGGATATCATGTTTACGCAAAAGGCCAACATGTGGCAGCCCAAGACGGGTCAGCGCGTGGCTCTCATGGTCAATAACCTCGGTGGACTGAGTGTTCTTGAGCTGGGCATCATTGCGGATGAGGTTGTTTCTCAGCTGGGTTCGCGGGATATCAAGATTGCTAGGAGTCTGGTTGGCACGTTTGTAACCTCGCTCGATGGACCTGGGTTCTCGGTGACGTTGTTGCAACTCGATGAGGAGTTGGAGGAGCTTCTCGACGCTCCTACTACTGCGCCTGCTTGGCCTCGTTCGATCCACGGATGGGCGACAGATGCCGAGTCTGCATCGAAGCGGGAAACAAAGGTTGCAGCGGCCAAGCCGAACGGACGAGAGACTGGAGTCAAGGGTGAGTGAAGCATGTTTGACAATGCCGTGGGTGAAGCTGATGCCTCATATAGTTCCGACAACGCTCGTCAAGTCCATCATCGACTCGGTAGCAAAGACGACAGCGCAGGACGAGCCCAAGATCACCGAGTACGACACGCTTGCTGGCGACGGAGACTGTGGAGAGACACTGCTCAACGGCGTAAACGGTATGATCTCCTCAAACCATCAATTCTCACTTCCGTTAACTAAATCCATGCAGGTCTTGTCAAGGAGTTCCAGAAGGACGACGCCGAGTCTCTCGACATTGGACAAATCTTCCGACGGACAGCCACTACCGCCGAGAGGAGCATGGGCGGCACATCAGGCGCCATCTACGCCATCTTCCTCAACGCCGTCGCAAACAGGCTCTCTGAGCTGGCGACAGCTTCAAAGTCACCCGCCGTGTCGGAGCTGATCAAGAAGTCTCTCCAAGGTGGCCTCGAGGAACTCTGCAGGTACACGCCCGCCCGTGTTGGACACCGCACGCTCATGGACGCTCTCATTCCCTTTGTCGATGCGTATGCCGGCCAAGGTTCCCTGGAGGGTGCTATCGCCGAGGCACGCAAGGGTGCAGAGGGGACGCGAAAGATGGCGGCTGCTCTTGGACGGGCGAGCTACGTCGGACAGGATCGGTTTGATGAACAGGGCGGCATCCCGGACCCTGGTGCGCTTGGAGTCGTGAGTATTCTCAGGGGTGTCGAGGAGGTGTTGAAGCAGTAGGAAGTGGTGTTGGTTGGTGGGAGTAAAAGTTTGGGAGCGTGAGCGCCTCGTGGTTTGCTATATTTGCCTTGTTTAAACAGTCATGATTTGAGATGAGATAATACTTTAGAGTTAGAATAGAGGGGTAAAGGAATGAGTTGAATGCGGTTTGTTTACCAATAGTCTATCATTGTATTTGATGCAATCTTCTCTTGTAACAGGTCCTACAGTACTCAACATTTCTCAGCTCCAACATGATCTATGCAATTCTTTCAAGCCGATGCGCAATGCCCTCCATCAACTCTCAAATCCGTCCCATGCACAAACGACGCTCCCTCGGACAACAAAAACACGGCCGGAGCCTTAAAGTCCTCGGGCGCACCAAGACGACCCAGCAGAGCTCCAGCCATCCACGTCTTTTCAACCTCGGGGTTCTCTTGAAGCAATTGATCCGTCATGGCGGTTCGAATGTACTATGTTGCTGTCAGATTCTGCTCAAAGACTATTGGAGGTATCACTTACACCAGGGGACAGCGTGTTGACGCGGATCGACCATTGACCCCATTCTTGAGCGATGGATCGCGCCATTTGTTGGACGGCGGCTTTGCTAGAGTTGTATGCCGTGCATGACAGTCCCTTTTAAATCATCAGCTTGGCCTAGCCTATCTTGGACTTGTCTACTCACTCGGTTGGCAATGTTGCCCGACATGCTCGAGATGATGACAATGCTACCCGGGCTGTTCCTCTCCCGTAGGGCCCTCGCGGCGTACTTGCAAGTGTTGAACACGCCCGTGACGTTGACCCTCATTATCCGGTCGAAGTCTGCGGCTGGGTAGTCGATGGCAGGCATCTGTTGTTGAATGCCAGCACAGGCGATAGCACCCCAGAACGGAGCTCCGGCCTTGTCGGCATCCGCTGCGATGGCCTGCATTGCCGACTCGACCGACGTCTCATCGGTGACGTCGCATTTCCTGTACGACACGGAAGAGTTGTTGGCTGTTGCGATCTTATTGAGCTGTGTCCATTCGGCTGGTGATGGCTCATCCAGGATATCGAGACAAGCGACGCTTCCACCAGCCTCGACAACAGCGATAGCCAGTGTGATGCCCAAACCGCGAGCTCCGCCAGTGATGGCGACTGTCTTTGCCTCGAGGGAAAGCAGCTTGGGAGTTGAAGTCTTCGAGGTAGGTGTCGCTGTCGTCTCTGGCACTTGGGCCGGGATCTCAACGTCGCTGACGATGGCGGGAGTCATGATGAAGCGATGATTCGAGTGTGGTGCTGAGTATCGATGATCAGGGCGACATCAGGAACATCTCTCAGATATACTGTCGACGGGTATCCATCTTGGGACATGCCGAAGGCGACAGCCAGCATAGCAATGGTCCGGATGTACGTGATGGGATTGAAGGAAGTTGCAGGCGATCAATTGATGTGCATTCCTGTTTGAACATGGTGATTGCAGCCGAAGTGTCTCGATGTGGTGTTGACACCTTTTCGTGTAACGGGCAGTCATTGGCGATGTGGGAGACATAAATGTGTAGACGGTGTGGCTCTAAAAGTAGGTGCTTGATGATCAGTTATTTTTTACTAGTTATGCGGCAACAGCTACCGCCAATGCCTCTTGTGAAGCACTATTCGTGAAACAAACATTATAAAGACAAGGTACATGATTCGACAAAACCCTAGAACACTCATCTGAGCATAAACACCATACTCCCCTAGACAATCACCCTCTTCCAGAACCAAACTCAAACACTTGACAGATAATGGGCCCCTCACGCATACAAACTAAGCAAGCCTAAGCGCCATACGTGGCGGGACAAGCAAATCTTAGCTCTCATGTGCCCTCCCCCGGTTCTAGACCCCCTCGTGATCATCATGAATGGGGTCGAACCCACAATCCCACACCCCTCGTGCGTACGACTTCCTGTTTCGGCATCCGGAAGTGCTAAACGGCTCTTCGCTTCTCTTGCGCGTCGAGGCGATGGGCTTCTTGACCGAGAGGAAGCGGTGATATAAGGCATTGCCCCGATGTCTTTTGCGCACTCTCCCTCCTCTACACCTCACCCAATACACAAAAGTCTTGACAATGGCGCCCAGTGCAATCACACCAGAGCCCAAGGAGGAGCCCGTGGCTGGGCCCAATGTCCTCAAGCTCATCAAGAACGAGGATGCCAAGACCATTGACCTCTTTCTGCGCCAGTTCCGCTGTCTCATTGCCGACCTGTGCCAGCAGTTCAATGGAGGTCATCCAGGGTGAGAAACTCTCAACAGAAACAACAACATCGTCAACTAACGCATCTCGCAGCGGCGCCATGGGAATGGCCGCCATTGGCCTCGCCCTGT
The DNA here is from genome assembly GCA_027886205.1 of Fusarium piperis. Taxonomy (NCBI): domain Eukaryota; kingdom Fungi; phylum Ascomycota; class Sordariomycetes; order Hypocreales; family Nectriaceae; genus Fusarium; species Fusarium piperis. The sequence goes on from RZGM01000041.1 coordinate 21,747, forward strand.
GGAAGTACGTCATGAAGTACTCCCCCAGCAACCCCGACTACTTCAACCGCGATCGCTTCGTCCTCTCCAACGGCCACACCTGTCTCTTCCAGTACACCTTTCTGCACCTCGCCGGCTACAAGCACATGACTTTCGACCAGCTCAAGTCGTACCACTCTGCCCGCTACGACTCGTTCGCCCCGGGCCACCCCGAGATCGAGCACGAGGGTATCGAGGTGACCACCGGACCTCTGGGTCAGGGCATTGCCAATGCCGTTGGTCTTGCTATGGCTACTAAGCACCTCGCTGCGACTTACAACAGGCCAGGCCACGAGCTTGTCAACAACACCACGTTCTGCATGATTGGCGATGCTTGTCTTCAGGAGGGTGTCGCCCTCGAGGCCATCCAGCTGGCCGGCCACTGGAAGCTCAACAACCTCGTCGTCATGTACGACAACAACCAAATCACCTGCGACGGCAGCGTCGACCTCTGCAACACCGAGGACGTTAACGCAAAGATGCGTGCCTGTGGCTGGGACGTCATTGAGATTGAGGACGGCTGCTACGACGTCGAGGGCATCGTCAAGGCCCTCCTCAAGGCCAAGTCCAGCACCGACAAGCCCACCTTTATCAACGTCCACACCGTCATCGGCGTCGGTAGCAAGGTCGCTGGCGACGCCAAGGCCCACGGCGCCGCCTTCTCCCCCGATGGTGTCAAGGCCGTCAAGGAGACTTTTGGCATGAACCCCGAGGAGCACTTTGTCGTGACCGACGAGATCTACAACTTCTTCCGCGACGTCAAGACCCGTGGTGAGCGCCTAGAGGAGGATTGGAAGGCCCTCGTGAGCTCTTACGCCAAGGAGTACCCCGAGCTTCACGACGAGTTCATCAAGCGAGTCGAGGGCCACTTCACCGATGACTGGCGAAGCATCATCCCCGCCAAGGAGTCCTTCCCTACCGCCCCTACACCGTCGCGAAAGTCGGCCGGTATCATCTGCAACCCCCTAGCTGCCAAGCTCAAGAACTTTATGGTCGGCACCGCTGATCTGTCGCCCTCTGTCAACATGATCTGGAAGGACAAGGTTGACTTCCAACATGTAAGTTGAGCGCAAGGACAAGTGCGACGTGACACTTGCTGACTCTCAATAGCCTGATCTCAAGACCACCTGCGGCATCACTGGCAACTACGGCGGTCGATACATCCATTGGGGTATCCGTGAGCATGCCATGGCCTCCATCTCCAACGGTCTCGCCGCCTATGGCAAGGGCACCATCCTCCCCATCACCTCCAGCTTCTTCATGTTCTATATTGTAAGTTTCCCCATCCCCAACGCATATCCTATCGACTAACAAGTCCTCAGTATGCCGCCCCTGGTGTCCGCATGGGTGCCCTTCAGAACCTCCAGGCCATCCACATCGCCACGCACGACTCCATCGGAACCGGAGAAGACGGTCCCACACACCAGCCCATCGCCCTCCCCTCCCTCTACCGCTCCATGCCTAACCTCCTCTACATCCGCCCCTGCGATACCGAAGAGACGGCAGGCGCCTTCATCTCGGCCCTCGAGGCCAAGGACACCCCCTCCATCATCTCCCTCTCCCGACAGAACCTCGAGCAGTATCCCCAGTACTCTAGCCGTGATGGAGCTCAGAAGGGAGCTTATGTATTCATCGAGGAGGAGGATGCTGATGTTACCCTCATCGGTGTCGGTGCCGAGATGTGCTTCGCCGTCAAGACCCGAGACGTCCTCAAGGAAAAGTTCGGCATCAAGGCCCGCGTCGTGTCGTTCCCGTGCCAGCGCATCTTCAACAAGCAGTCGATCGAGTACAAGCGCGACGTCCTCCGCTACCGATCCAACGCGCCCCGCGTCGTCATCGAAGCGTACGCCGTCAACGGCTGGGAGCGATACGCCGACGCCGGCTTCTCCATGGCCACGTTCGGCAAGAGTCTGCCTGGCAAGGACGCCTACAAGTACTTTGGCTTCGACGAGAGTGTCATTGCGCCCGAGGTGGCCAAGCTGGTCGAGGAAGTCAAGAAGGAGGGCATCGAGAGCCTCCGCGGAGAGTTTAGAGACTTGAACCCGGTCAAGCACGAGCACTAGAGTATTGGTTGCAAGATAAGATGAGATTGGATGTGAAAAGGTTTAAAACTTAGAAGGTTCAGGCAAGGGCGTCGGGCTAGGAGTTAATTCATGTGAGATGAGTCAAACGATATAAAGTGTTTATAGAGTTTATACAAGCATTTGTTTTAAATCTGTCGCGAGAGAGTTGCTAGTTTTTATAAATGTTTTATCAAGTTTTTAACTTTTTATTATCCATACCTGACTGCCCAACTTGTCTCTCTATGTGTCTCTATACCAAGCCAAACATCAACTCCAAACTCCTCATATCCAACCAGTCGATCAATCTCCCAAATAACATAGCCATATCCCAAACAATTACTCCAACACTCTCCGCCACTCACAACCGACGTCGTCCTCCGTTGGGTCGTAGGATCAGGTCGTAAGGCGGTATCGCCGATATCCCTGCCATCGCAGCGTCCTGGAGCACCGTCCTCACCACATCACCCTCCACCAATAACCTCATGACCCTCCCATCCCACAGCATCCGCGCCGCAGGTTGGGCTGCTCGCCACGACTCCTGTACCCTCTGAGCAGCGTTCTGCCCAGCCCTCCACGCCTCCGCGGCAAAATGGCTCCCCACCTGAGCCGACAGGACGAGCGCCTCCTGAGTGCGCCGTGCCGTGTACACAGCCCGAGGAGCGACGTCGTTGTACGTCCTGACGATGGTGTTCTGGACGGCTGGAGTCCAGGCTGCGACTACGTCCCGTGCCACGGTCAGACGTTGCATGCCTGGGAGGGTCTGGGCAAAGTCGAGGACCACGGCGGTGCGAGGATAGAGCTGCTCGAAGGTGTAATCGTACTGGACCCGGGGTCCAAAAGGGACGTTATAATCCCATGCCGGGTCCCGCCGGTCGGGGCGATCCTCCTCCTCCTCGTCCTCTCCGTCAAGGCTGACCATGTCGTTGTCGTCAAAGACGAGGGGCCCTTGGTCGGACCTCCCCTGGGGGCGATCCTCGTCCTCAACCTCGTCTATCGGCCAAAGGTAGCCTCTTATCCGAGCCACGGTGGATGGTCCCTGACTCCTAGCTTCGGGTGCCTCCACCGCTAGGTCATCAAGCACCATGTCCCAGTCGCCATCCGCCTCGTCGTCCGCCTCGTCGTCGTCGAGGGCCACATCTTCCATGCCTTGGCCAAGGGGCTCCAAGTTTCTTGGCAGAGCCCGGTTGCTTGCATGGTGCTCCTCGGTCCAGCGTCGGAGCCGTGAAGTCCCAGTCTCCTGGGAGTCCTGGGACAAGGAAGGGGCAAACAGCATTGAGTCGGCCAAGAACGGATTGTCGACCGTGTTTCGGCGGCCGTGGCGGTTTGTTCGAGGGGTCGACTCAAGGTCCTGTCCGGAAAGGTTTGCTCGAGACATGATGAAAATGATGGGCTGGAGGTATGAAATAATCGCTTGCTTGCTATGGTGGTGGGAGATGAAGATTGCAAACAAGTTGTCGAGGGTTGTCTGGATGAAGGGACAAGAGATAGAAACTAGGCCAAAGGGCCTGCTTATATAGAATCAAAGCTGCCTCTTTCTTGAAGGAAAAGATTTCTTTCTATATGGGTGAATCACAGTCCAAACTTTCATCTCTCAACACCATCTGTGAATGGTCATGCTAATTCACGCTCTCCTCTCTGTGAATGGATGAGAACAACTGCCTAAACTATGTTTCAGAGTACAACCGGCTTCTCTTTCATGTGTTAATTTCTTTTTCCATAGCAAAGACCAATAATCTAGCTCCTTGACCACATTTGGTTCCATGAATTAACCTTTGTAATACCCCAAAACCTGGGGGAGTTGATGATTAACTTTGACCATACCGATGTATGTACTCCCAAAGACTAACCATGGCCACTCATTTATTGTGGCAACTAATCAGTCGTATTAGCAAATCCCAACAGACTCACGGATTCATGACATTAAAGTTCTGACAAGTGGTGCTGAAGCCCATGTCAAATCCCCATATCATACTAGGTCACCAAGTCTGCGTTAAGCCCCGAAATCAACTCCTCCCATCAGATTCCAGGGGGGAGAGGGCACTGGTGCTGGTATGTGTTGCTTCTAAGGGTCAACGCCATCGCCACCCCGGTCACCGCCATCACCCCGAAGCAAATACCCAGGGAAGTAAGCTGACTTCGTCGACCTTCTTGGACGTACTGTTGATGTATCTCGGAAGATGGCCGAGAAATCTGCTCGAGACGTCTCTCGTACTGTCCAATATGTTCGCTCATGCCATTGATTTGGCTTTGGAAGTTAAGAGAAAGCTGTTCAGCGAGTGTCTTGCCGAGAAGCGCCAAACATGAGTCATGGAGGCTGAAAAATCAAATCAAGCCAACATTGAATACCATTCACAAGCAACTTATCACCGTCAAGAGTCGGTCCTATACAACCAAAACATTTTAGAAATCTATTGCGCAGGTCAAAGTGGCTGTTTTCCTGCTGGTCAACCTTGATCAGTCTCTCTGAAACCAGCCCCTATTTCCGGCCAGCACCGCCTGTGACAGCCTCTCGAGCCTGATACCAAGCACAAAATTGGACAAGAACTCACATACCCAAAACAAATCACAGTTTAAGATCCGGGCCTAACAGCTTCAAGGTGATGCGAAACCGGTCGTGAACACATCAGGGAAGCGGCAGGGAGGGTGAATATCTGCAAGGCACTCTCCTGCCTAGAGACTACGACAAGTCGGTTCTGTCCGTATGTAACTGAGGAGCAGATAATTTTTACAAAGCTTCCGGCACCTTTGAGCCTTTGGGTTATCAAAGTGATGCCGCTGGTTCAACCTCGTCCACGGATGACACAAGGGATAAACACAACAGAAAATTTCCAGGCAGCAAAGTTGAAATGTATGGGCCCTTCCAGAGAACTCTCCCACTCATCCAAATCGTGACTAAATGGGGTTTTGAAGTCTTGGCCATAATATTTGAGCCTTTGTTGAAGATGCATCTCTTCCGCATCTGCTCATTCTGAGGAAACTCACACTTCGCTGCTGCAGGGGCCTGATGTTACTCTTACAAAGCGTCAGAGTAAGCACAAAACGATTGCGTGACTTCTGCAACATAAAATCTAAAATGAGTTCCTTCCAATAGATGAATATCCTAGACCATGCGAAAGTTCTGTCTACCTGCGAAGTAATGAGATGAAATGGAAATTACTATCACAGTCAGAGCATCTACGTGAAGTCGGATCTCGGAGAAATATTTATCCGACCACCCGAATTCTGGGCTAACAATTTGCATCTCAGCATCCACGCCCACTTCAAGCAGGACGAATATCGAATACCCATCCAACCCCGCTCAGTGTCGCCGCAGGGCCGTTGTTGATAGGATCAATCAGACGGCTGGAGTAGGAGGGTAGCTTCTTCGGCGCAATTGGCATCCTCTCGAGCCTCGGGAACGCATTCGAAACGAGACGACGAGAAATTTCCACGACAAGCTTCGGACGATCAGCTTCCAGCGATTCTCGAGAGTCAATCGATCCCGGTCCTCGAGTCGCTACACGATAGGATAGGAATATTTCGTCGAAAAAGGCGACTCTTGAAAACCTCATCCTCAACCCCCTCCAAATCCTTACAGTCTCCAACACACACAAACTCCTCACAATGGCCTCGATATTCTCCCTCAGCGGGCTCTTCACCCGCCAGGTCGCCCCCGCGGCCGCGCCCACAACCCGCCTCTTCTCAACCACGACGAGCCTCCTCGCCCGCACGCCCCCCAAACCCCCGGTCAAGAAGCCAGCCGGCAAGGTCCCTCCTCGCCGGAAGCACCACGCCCCCAAGTCGGAGAACTTCCACCGCATCCGCACCCTCCGCCAGAACATGTTCTCGCCCGCGCCGCCGCCGCTCCGCATGGCTCGTCTGAGGTATCTCCGCCACTGGACCATCCACCGCGCGTGGCAGCTGTTCCGTCGGCAGCAGCGTCTGGCCATTGAGCAGGAGCGTCACCGCATGTACAGCGGCATGTACAATGCCTGTGAGGAGCTGCGCAAGACGGTCGGTCCTGGAAACAGGGATGAGGGGTACCTGTACAGAGTGGCCATGGAGAAGAAGGGAGTCTGGGGTACCGAGGCTGTGCCAATCGAATACGCACGCTTCCAGACTGAGCACCCAGCCAAGGAGGCGTGGAACCATGATTGGAAGAGGTAGAATATGGAGTGTTGAGTGTATGAGTTGGGCTGGGAGCTTCATGAGCATCAATGTGTACTGTATGTATTATAAGCAGCTGGTATATGATGGCGGTTAGAACAAGCCAATGTTTCAAAGGCTCTAAATGTCAAGGCTGTGAGTGTCGAAAACAGATGTAGCGAGTCCTATCATGGTTGAAAAGGACATTAAAATCGGGTAATATAGCATGGTCATCCAGACGCATGTACATGTCTTCAGTTCAAGCAAAAGACAAAAGACGGTAAGGACAGCATGCGAAACATCAAGGTCATGACTCTCTATCAAATATCAGCCTCGTAAACGACAGTCGCTACCAATCTCGCCCCCATACACCTCATCTCCTATCATATCCTACACTTTTTCCCCCTCACCCAAGCTCCACCTCTATCTCCAAGCCAAATAATATGCTATCAACGCAGAGAGTGTCAAATGATTTTGCCGCCAACTTGGATCCGAATCCTACTCCATTGCCATACCCCCTCTTCCCCTTTTTGTGCTGTGCCGTGCCGTGCCGTGCCGCGCAGCTGCGGCGTTGCAAGAAAGTTTCGCTTGCCAAGAGATTAAGAAATACCCAGATCCTCCCTTGAAACAAAGGCCAACTGATTATTAAATAAAAACAAGGACGTGATAAGACGAATGCGAAATTGCAGGATCAAAAAACAGGGGGAAATAGCAGAATGGGGGCTTGAGGGAGGACGAGGGCTAGGTTGTTCGTTCCTTTCTCCAAGAGTTGGAACTCCAACGAGTGAATATTCATTTTTTGCAATAACGCCTGAAACAACGCAGTGATAGGTAGAGGTCGGTGGCGGTGATGGCTTCGGGGCTTCGACCGAAACGCCGACGGGGCTGTCAGCAAGGACCTTTTGGTCTCAAGCCTGCCCATGAGGTGTGTATGGGTGTGAGTGCCTGTGTGTGTATGCGCGGGTCAAGTAAAAAAGTCCTCCCTCCAAAGCGCCGAGCAACAAGTCCTCTATATCCCGATTCTGATTCCTTGCCCCAAATCCTACAATTATCTCCAGATATCCAATTTGTTCTGATATTATGGCCGCAGGCGGGCGGGCGAGGGCATTCGTGGACCGTAAGTCAGCCTCGTCAGACTTGTCCTGATATTGAGCGTGATCCCCTCGGCTCAAATATTGGACTCGCATCGTATACTCATTCCGAAGAGCTAGTTCGCAGCCGTTTACAGCACGATACAGCAGCCGCCGCCCTCGCCCTTCTCAAAGGTCAAGAGGGCGGCGCGGGTGGCAGCCTCAAAGACATCGTCGACGCCCTCGCCGCTCAAGCTGGAACATTCCAGATACCGCTTGGCGTTAATCTCGCGGCAGATAGACTCGCCGTCGTGCTCGGAAACGAATCGCAGCGACTTCTTGCGCATCTCCTCGATCGCGACCGGGTCTTCTCGGAGATCCTTCTTCAAACCGACGAGGATAATAGGGACACCGGTGCATAGGCGAGTAGCCTCTTCGATCCACTATAAGAGCACACGTCAGCTTCGGGGGGTTCCATCAGCCGTTCCGGGGGAGCCGCACCTTGTGTTTAACGTTGTCGAGGGAATCTGGAGTATCGATGGAGAACCCTATCAGGATGACATGGGCTTTTGAGTATGCAAGAGGCCGTAATCGCTCGTAATCTTCCTGGCCAGCGGTATCCCATAGGGCGAGCTGGACCGACTTGCCGTCCACTCTGCAATCCGTCACATAGTTCTCGAAGACTGTAGGGATCTGGTTCGGATGTCAATAGCTGTCGTCGCAAAGCAATTTCGATCGGGACTCACGTAGTGCTGCAAAGATATCTGTTAGTAAAGTCTTGATACAGAGGGTGGGAGGGGGGCTTACTGTAGGGAAATATCCTAGCGTAAAGACGCTCAGCAGACTAGTCTTGCCGCAGGCACCATCACCGATAATGACCAACTTCCTATTATGAATGTCAGAGATCAAGCTGATATATGGATTGCCGATATCGTGGTTGACAGAGGGCGTGGACGGGCGCCGGGAGTGGGCAAGGCAGGGGCAATATAGGGTCGAGGCGCGCAATAGAGGTCGTACCTGCGGATGACGTTCTGGGGATTTGCACTCATGGTGAATCAATTATACGGGTCAAGAATACGAGCGACGCTGATTTGAATGCAATCGGAGGCGGTGTTGGATCTGGAGTCTGTTACGAGCCCCAGATCGTTTGGGATGAAGAGGATGGGCCGTCGGCTCTCTCGTCGTCGGATTGAACTATGGGCCGAGCAGCGACGGGTACAGCAGCAAGAGGGCGTCGTCGCGTTGATGGGAGCAGTCAGACGAAGATGATGGATTCGAGAGCTCGCTTCGTTGGCAGGAGGAGAGAAATGTCGCCGAGTCTGGGCCCCTATTTTCTCACGGGCTTTGTATGATGGATGGTTGTTGGATGAGTGAGCAAGGGACGTCGGGGGAGCGCGGACGTGGAGCGAGGAGCGGCAATGAATACGGTTCAGCCCCGGGGGTAGTGCGCAGGGCGTTTTTTTTCCTGGCGGTGGGACGGGAGAGAGAGAGAAGAGAGCGTGAGGACGGTGGTTGGAGGAGAGGAGAGGAGAAGATGGGCTTTTTTAATGGGAATACGAGTGTCAGAGTACCAAGGTAAGGTAGGTACGTATGTAGGTATGGATGTAGGTAGGACTCTGGACTTATTTTCTAGAGAAGGGAAGAAGTCGCCTAGCCAGTTAGTAAAGTAGTGGAGGCAGAGTGAGGTGCTGTGCTGTGCGTGCTGTGTTTTTATCGGAGCTGGGGCCAGCTGGTTGGCTTGTATTTTGGGCTTGGGCCGAACTGCGCTGAGAGAGGTACAGCTAAGCAACTGGGCTGATGGGATGGAGGGATGATGGAGGGATGGATGGAGACGGGAATTGGAGTGCGATTCGAGGTTTCCGGCACTAGACAAGCCCGACTTGGATACTGAAGCAGTATAGCAGATGAGAAAGGCAATCACTTCAGCTCCGTGCGCCCTCAGAGGCAGCCTCTGGTCTATTGTTGGCGTCCCGTTGTCCTGGGCTGGGGCTGTTTACGACGGCGACGGTGGGTGCAGGTGGTGGTGGTGGTGGAGAGAAACAGCTCGGCTCCCCTGGCGCTCGAGGTGGAGAAAACGGGCCCGGGACCGGGCTTTTTAGCTGACGATGAGGTGAGGTGAGGTTTGGGTGGACAGCCTTGGAGGGAGAAAGACAGTTTCTGTTACAGCTGTCGAGCAGGCAGTGGAGGTGTGCTGTGGGTTCATTGATGTCATTCTATTCTCGACGTGCCAGAGATATCTCCACGTCTCTGGAAGATTCATCTTTTGTGTAGAGCAATTGCAAGCATTAGCAACCAGCACGCCGCGTAACAGTAAGCACTTTCGACAACAGCCAGGGGCATACCACCCTGCAAAGCAGAATGGTTATTACCAAGCAAGCAACAGTAGCAATAGTTCGCTCGGAGAGCTCTCTCACTAACAACAGCCCCTGGGGCGGAGCGTTCAAGGGCTCCATCCAGCCTAGACGTCTATCCCAAACAGGTAATGTGAAGCCAGCTGCAAAACTAAAGCGTCAACGTCAGAAGAGACGGATCTCGATACGCTCACTCTCTTAGTCGCGGCAATACGCAATAGGATGCAAAAAATTGCTAGGTGCGCTGATCTGCAGGCACGCACATGTTCCTTCTGGGGGATCCAATTAGCTATCGCCAGTATGTATCGTTGTCACGGAGGTGAGTTGGCTCCCATCAACGTCTGCCAGCAACTTTTTGCCTTTCAAACATAGCCATCCGTCTCAGCGAATAGCAAACCTCACTCTCGCACTCATTTATTTCGGCATAAATTATGCCCCCCGCGAGAAATATCCACCATCGACAGCCTCACTACAAAACAAACGGAAAAAAAGTCAATTTGATGATGACGCCAACATCCGTTAATGCCGACATATCCACCCCCAGGGCCAAGATTCTCCCCTAACTACCTATCTGGGGCTCTTGGCATTTGGTTTACTGTGCTTGTGTACTATACTATATCCTCGACTTCAAGAGTCCGTCCTCTTGTGCTTAGCAGGCGCCGCACCGTCATGCCATGTCATGTCACTGGCCGAATGCTTGGGCGCCCTTTGAGGCTGTGCACCTCAAGGCAGAAAAAAGGGCACTACGAGATGCACCAACCAAACCCGCCCGCCAACCGGTAAGCTAAAAACAGGCACAGGGACCTTGCCAGGACGAACTAGAGATCCCCCTAAAAAATAACCCTGGCAATCGGCAAGAGAAAAAGGCCTTGGAGAGACCCCCGTGTCTCGGAATATCACAGAGATCGTCGCCGTCGACTGTGACCATTCTCCCGGCTCCCTCCCGTCCATGGGCTTCCCTCTTCCCAGATCTCGGGCCTAGCGGAATGCCGGTACGTCTCCGGTTCGCTTACGCCTCATGGCTGGCTGGCATTGAATTTTGACGTGCAAACACGAACATGGCCAGTTCTCCCCACAGGGGCTTCTTACCTGCGTCTGGTGATGACGGCAGATCGGTGTCCCCGACAGCCAAATCCGTCACCGTCATGGAAGTCCCCGCTTATTCGTCCTTATTGGGCTGCAACCACGATACTCGATAGACGATAGACGCTCCGTCTTGCTGCAGCCAATGTTGACAACTCTACAACTGTGTGTTGCTTCAGACGACCTTCTTTGTTCTCAAGGGCCGAGTGCCGACTTCTCTTCAGGCGAGACACACAGGAACCTTAACATGAACCGGTTCATTGTGGCAACAGCCCTTGCGAGTTTGCTCTAATCCTGTGCCGTCTGTCCCCTCACGTAGTAGTGCCACTGCAAACGGCCTCCGTGCAGCTCACTCCTCGCAGCTGAGACTCGTCTACCCGTGTTTGGTCAATCAGCCGAAGCATCTCACTGTCGTCACTCTGCCATCGACACTGTCCTCCGCGTTTGTCAAACCTGGAAGACAAGGGGTGAAAGAGAGTGTCGTCTCATTTCTGCGTCTAGTCACACAGCCGACTTTATGCGCCAACGTGGACGTATAGGCTGTGCGCTCGTGCAACATGAGGCTTGGTTCAGCTCCAGGCGGATGGGGTCACAGCAGTCGAGTCAATTCCTGTATTTTCCCACCTCGTGCCAAGTTAAGCCTGCCATGTCAACGCCATACGAGGCCAGCAGCTGTCGTGATGCAGGCGGTTTAGGTGAAATTTGTCGCTTGCACATCAGCATCAGGAGTGAAGATCACAATCCAGGAACACCCCGTTTTCTCGGTCGTCTAGCCGAAACGGTTATCCTGCGTGAAAAACGGAGAATTATAATCCCTTCGAAAATATATGATGATGTAGTTCCCCGTTTCAACTTGACATGGGTGAAATGAAGGACTTGACAGTATCCGCGAAGTCGAGACGGATAGGCGTGGTGGATTGTTTCAGCGATCTGCAATATGCAGTGGGCAGCCGATGGGCTTATTCGGATTCCAGTGAATGGCGTTGGCAGTCAATTGAGTTGGGAATTGACTTTTATTGTATTTGTAGTCGTATTTGGGTTGATGTGAAAATACTACAATTGTCATTGTTAAACCACAACTCTTGAAAGGAAATAACACGCGACATCTAGCTGATACAATTATGACTACGAAACATAACACCACACAAGGCTTACTCATTCTCGGGACACGACTCAAAGAGATTGTCGCAAAAATGCCAAGCATATTGACTACAGTTTGATCAATTGTCTTTCCACCACTCGCTATTGTCCCAATGTTTGCTTGCCCCAGGTTCAGGGTAACCAAATTGGATCTTGGTGGTTTGCCAACCAAAAGTGACGTTGACATCAAGGTCGTTTGCTCCTCCCCACCCCCCACCTGCCTAAGGCACAAACGAACCAGAAGGCTAGATCTAGGTCGTCACGTGCGCGATCACACCAGGCGAGGCAAAGAGCGGGGCCATCTCCGTCAATCAGATTCGTGCCTGCCACAGAGACCTGGCTCGTTCGGCTGCATGAGAAAGTACAGGTGCCATGTAACTCCACCAGAGAGTGACTTCCATCGCTTCCATTTGCCTTGAGCCTTGAGCCTTGAAGCACTGTAGTGGTCTCGAGCAACGCCAACAAAGACTTTGCAACATCTTCACTCTTTTACTCCCTCCACGTGCAACATCCTTACACGTCTCGCACTGCCCTCGCGTCTGCAGGCCAGAAGCATCTTATCGATTCCGTCCTGGGTCCCTCCCCCGCAGGCGTCATCGCTGACCTAACCCTGACCTTGGCCTCGCCGACTGTGAGTGCCTCATTTTGAGCCGCCCCCCAGACCCTCCACTCTCAACGTTCGCTCCGCAGCCGCCTCGCGACAACCACGCGCAATTCACGCTGCTCTCCTGCTGACACGCTCACCGCGCACAACAGACATCGCCCCCTCTATCCTCCGACGAGTTCGACAGACACGTGTCGCGCACAGCATCTTCATGCCCTCGACTGCCCTGCTCCTGTAAACCTACGATGCCGGCCAACAACCAGAGACCGGCTTCCCAAACGCCGGCATCGCCTCGAAATACTGCAAAATACACCAATAAGGATGGCTCCAAGTTCATCACCGTACCTAAAGGGTCTCCCTCCGAGTCGTCGCTTCCCTCGACCCCCACAACTGCCAAAGCCAGTGCACCCCCACCAGATGCTAGCAATGATGCTGCTCCTACTGTCAACCGCAAGAAGCAGAAGCGCCGGCAGAAAGCCGCTGCGAAGCTTGCCCTGCAGCAGCAGACTACTAATGGCCACCCCGATGCAGCATCTGGAGCCGGTTCGGCTGCGGGATCGATGTTGGGCCGCGGCCCCGCTGACCATGAAGAAGTCGAGAGCGACGATGAGCACGAGTATGTCCTGGCAAGCGAAGTGTCAGGGCCGACTAGTAACGGCCATCTGCTCCCGGATTCCAAGTCCAAGAAGAAAAACAAGAAGAAGAAGGGAGGCGCAGCAAGCAACGACTCTCCACAATTGGCGGCCGACCGAAACCCTCCATCGCAGCCTAACATGTCGCGAGGCTCTGGCATGTCCCGCGACAAGATTTGGAGCACTAGTAACCAGGAGGAACGAGAACGCATCAAGGAATTCTGGCTTGGATTGGGTGAAGATGAGCGGAAATCCTTGGTCAAGGTGGAGAAGGACGCTGTCCTAAAGAAGATGAAGGAACAGCAGAAGCACACCTGCAGCTGTACCGTCTGCGGCAGAAAGCGCAATGCGATCGAGGAAGAACTAGAGGGTCTTTACGATGCCTACTACCTGGAGTTGGAGCAGTTCGCGAACCAAGGCGAGGCACCTACCATGCTGCCTACACCCCGCGACTTCTCCCTAAGGCCACCTCGAGGGCTGCCATCGAGCTATGGCAATCCACCACCATCCCGCGGCCGGATAGTCGAGCATGTCGGCGAGGACGAGGACGAGGACGACCTGGAGGAGGGTTATAGCGAAGACGGAGTGGAGGACGATGACTATAGCGACGACGAACCTCCCGAAGAATTCCACAATCCTCACGATCGAGACGTCGCCGATTTCTTGACGTTTGGCAACAGCCTTCAAGTCAAGGGTACGCTGCTTCTTGAATCACTTCTCCACAGATATGGTAACATGGACTTAGGTGGCATTCTCACCGTGGCGGATGATCTCCTCAAGAACGACGGCAAGCGATTCATCGAGATGATGGAGCAGCTCGCGGAACGTCGGATGGCTAGGGAAGAGGATGCTCGCGAGCACTTCTCCCGAAGCTATGGCGGTCACCCCAATGGCGCATTCTCCAAACTTCCTCCTCATAACCACCCTGTTCCCGACGACGACGAATATGATGACGAAGAAGACGAGGAAGAGGACTATGACGATAGCCAAGACGAGGAGTATGAGGATGAAGAGGTATACTCGAACCCCTCTGTGATGCCACCCCAGTCCCATACTGAGTGTTGCTGCCAGGACCAGATGACGGAGGAGCAACGAATGGAAGAAGGCCGTCGCATGTTCCAGATCTTTGCCGCTCGCATGTTTGAGCAGCGCGTGCTCTCAGCCTACAAGGAAAAGGTGGCCAAGGAACGCCAGCAGAAGCTCCTCGAGGAGCTGGAGGACGAGAACCGCCTAGTCGAACAACAAAAGGCCAAGAAAGCTAAGAACGCCCAGAAGAAGAAGGACAAGGCTGCCCAAAAGAAGCAGGCTCTGGCCGAGGAGCGGGCGCGCAAGGAAGCGGAGAAGGCTGCAGAGGAGGCTGCACGCCAAGAAGCCGAGAAGCAGCGCATTGCCCAACAAAAGGCAAGGACCGAGGAGAAGCGAAAGCAAAAGGAGGCCTACAAGAAGGCGGAAGAGGAGGCTCGCCTACGGAAAGAGGCAGAGCGACAACGGCAGCGTGAAAAGCAGGCCGAACAAGAGCGCAAAGCTCGCGAAGCCAAGGAAAAGGAGAAGAAGCTCAAGGAAGAACAGCGACAGCGGGAGAAGGAGGCTCGAGAGCAAAAGGAGCGCGAGGCCCAAGAGCGAAAGGACAAGCAGGATCGCGACAAGCGGGAGAAGGAAGCCCGAGCTGCCAAGGCCCAGAAGGAAGCTCAAGCTGCCCGCGAGGCCAAGGAGAAGCTCAAAGAGGAAAAGGCGGCAGCTCACAAGGCGGCCACCCAATCATCACAGCCTCTCCAAATCCCCAAGCGCGGACAACAACATGCAGTCCCGATACCGACCGCCCTGCCGCAACATCCTCCCAACCCTAACAGCTACGCATCGCCTAAGATACCGGTTGCGACTCCTGTTATCTCCAAAGCGCCGACTCCTATACGGCCCAGAACGATGTCGCAGCAACAAGACACGGCCCCGACAAGTTCATCCGCGTCTCAGTCTGCTTCTGCTACTAGCCAGAACCCCTCGCCTCACTCATTGACACCAGCTCATATGAGCCCGGGCCCAATAGGGCAGCGCAAGAGCAGCGCAAGCACAACGGCAACAACGTCGCAGCATTCCCACTCGGTATCACCCACGAATGCACAGTCTAGGATGGCTAGTCAACCCATTGGGTTCCAGATGCCGCCCATGGGAATTCAGCCTCCTCCAGGATTGACTCATGCACCACCAGGTTTTCCGAACCGCATGTCCCATGAGCCCATGTTCCCTCCAGGTTTCAGACATAGTCCTAATGTGATGATGCCTCCTCCTGGCATACACAACCCGCCCGGTCGTGGATTCCCGCCAGTGTCTATGCCGCCTCCGGGATTCCACCAAGCCGGTGATCAGTTCGGAATTGGCGGTTTCCCCATACCCAAGGACGTTCCCCCGCTGGGGCATACCCGCCAGAGTTCTGGACAATTCGACATCGTACCTCCAACTCCAACACAGCCTATCGGACGGCCCGCTCCCATTGGGCGTCCCGGGAGTATCAGCATGGGAAGAATGCCTGATGACATCGATGATGAGACTACGCATCTGGGGAGCCGGGCACTTCTTGATGACGACGAACCGCTTGCCTCTGATATGAACCCCGCAAGTCTGCGAAACCAACCTCCGGGACCCCGCGACTTTCCCACAGGTCACTTCATGCCCTCAGGGTATCCCATCGCGCAAAACCCCTGGGGACCTCCTGTTGGCGGCACGTTCCCTCCCCCTGGATTCGGAAACCCAGGCTGGGGTGCGCCCAGTGCGCCTCCGGGCTTTGGCATGGGATCCCCCGTTCCCGCGATGAGTGCCATTCGCAGTACGGCTCCGGCTCGGCATGTCGCTGTTCGGCAGATGCTCTGTCAAGCCTGCAAGGCTCTGGGTAGCTCAGGTGACTCTGAAGGCTTCATTGATCTGGCAATCATCAAATCACAGATTGATGATATGACGGGTGATAATATCTCGGAAATCGATCTGCTGAACTTGTGTGAGACGGAAGGAAGCCCGTCCAACGGAGGTGGTGCTTTCGACCTCAAACGAGATGTTGAGGGTTCTGGAAAACACAGGGTACGATGGCAGCCGGATCCGAGCGACGGATTCAATCCTCAGTATCGAGCCGTTGGCGCACCGGGTGAAATTGGCAGTCCATTGATGGGCTATGTGTCACAGCATGTGCCGCAGCGAGGGTCCTAGAGAGGCCCAAAGCCGGGGAGTGAAGACACCCAGCGGTCCAGCATTGGCACGACCAGGTCGTCTAGACAAGAGAACAGCGAGGGTATTCTATCTGGGGTTCTAGCCTCTGGGAGAGGATTGCGAATGCGCAAAACCGACCTTGGTTTGCCCAATACAGAGTCAGTCTTGAAGAAGCCCGACTTGTCGAGACCTTTGAATTTGGGACGAGGCGAAGCATCTCCAAAGAAACCATTCAATCCATTTGAACACTCGTGGAGACAACAGGCGTCACCCACGCCAACCACTACCACCACCACTACCCCGACCTCGGAGGCGCAGCTGGGAGAATCTTGTTTGCTTTCTGGACAAGAAAGAAATCCGTCAAAGCGGTCACAGTCAAGGTTCTTTCTCCCGAGTGGGCGGAAGTGAATGGACTGGGCCAGGATAACAAGAGGACACATTCGGTTGGGCTATGCAGGCAGGGTTCACAGGGACTGGGAAGGACAGACATGGGCGATGGTTTTGATGCGGGATGCTGCTCAGCGTCACCACTTGGAAGGTGTTGAGAAAGCGAACCAGCGTACCAGCGTGAGATTATCGCTGTTATTACCGAAAGGGATCTTGTTCGAGTATCGGATAATAAACATGAGTCAAAGCGGGCTTGATGCATTGTCAGTTTTGTTTATTTTGTAATGATTTGCGATGTGTATCTGGTGAATGAGCAGTGATATTGTGGGATGGTATTGTTGTGATGGAGATGCATGTGAAGGCGTTGGTGGATCTGAGGTGATTCCCATGGCTAAAGTTGGTATCAATCTGTTTGACCATGGTGGAGTAGAGGCCAAGGGACATGTTTCAACGGTGGGTCCAAATCAAACTCCAGCCTCGATACCTCTGTGATGCACTCGAGCCGTTTGAGGAAGGAAATGGAAGCACGCAAAGACAGAAGCAGTAATTATGTGGCAATGGATGGAAGTACAGGTAATACTTTAATTCAACGTCTAGGCCCGGCTCCCCTTTGGTTTCGTAGATGACATTCACACACACACAAAGTTGCAGACTTTATCCTTTCCCATTGCTCCGAAATACTCAAACATAAAGGTGGTTTGTCGTTGTTGTTCCCTGGCCTGACAAAAAGGTATCAAAAAGGACGTAACCCTCGCCCCCATGGCCTTGAACCGAGTCAAGTATATTGACTCCCCCTGACGCGATCAAAAAAGACAAGACAGCTCAGCGCTGGGGCTGTGATGTCCATAAAGGTTCCTCCCTGACGCTGTATAGCCTTCCCGACTCCCTTCCTCGGACGGACCGTTCCGCCTAGATTCGGGTCTGGTCCTGGAAGGGGTTGGCTCCGCTGTTTGATGGGTTCGACTGAGCAGAGGCCTTGCGGATGAGGGGCTGGCGCTGGGCGGCGCGCTGCTTCTTGGTGGCGGCACGGGCGAGGGCGACGGCCTCGGACTTTGCGGCGAGGCGCTTCTGCTCCTTCCTGTCTCTGCAGCACATGAAGGTCAGGTATCCCATCATGAGGGCGAGGGCACCGGCAAAGATGATGGCGATGATGATGCCCGTCGTGTCCATCTCCTTCTTGACCAGGCAGATGGTGTCGTTGTTGGCGTTGAGGGTGCAGATGACATCATCACGGCAGGTGCTCGTGGTGATCTTGACATCGGAGCACAATCCCGTCTCGGACGTGCCGTCCTTGGTCTTGACGTCGCAAGCTGACCCGTCCTTGACCTTCTCAGTCAAGCAGTCCTTGCCAGACGAGGTGTCGGGGGACCCTCGCTTGTAGAGGGTAGGCTTGGCACCAGGCTCGTTGGCGGCAGCGGCACGGGGAGCGATGGTGGGAAGAGGAGCAGCCGGGAAGCGCTTCTTGAGGTCCTCACCCTTGGCGAGCTCATCGCATCGCTGCCATGTGCGGTGGGCCTCGGCGATGGCCTCCTGGGAGGAGCAGCCGGCGTCGGTGTAGCAAGCCTGGATGGCGGGCTCTTCGGGGGATTCGAGCTTGGAGAGGCACGAGGCGAGGGCGGACTGGTCGGCGCAGTCGGCGTAAGCAGCCAGGTCAGCGCTGTTTTGGGCGAGACACTCTTGCTGGGCGATGGCGAGCGCGTTGCCGGCGAAGAAGACGGCGGATGAGAAGCGCATGCTGACGTTTTCTAGGGGGTTGTTCGACTTTGGCGAGAAATAGAAGGGAGAGCGATCGGCTGGCGATGGTATGGGATGGCTTGCTCTAGAGAATGCCCCGCAAGCTCCAGTTGTCGATTGCGATTGATGGTCGAAATCAAGACACGTCAATCCCTTGCAGGAGAACAAAGGGAGAGAAGGCAACGACGGGGGGATGTGAGTCGGAGATGGAGAGAGGGTTCTTTGGCCTTGTTGATGATGGGTGATTGATATGACCCAGCAAGGGGGGAGAAGGCAAGAATGAGCAAGGGGAAAGGAGGAAGAAAAGAGAAAAAAGAAGCGAAAAAGGCTTCCAAGGAGAAGGGATTTACTTCTTTGCCTGGGAATGGATGGCTGGACAAGGACAGGACAGGGTGTGTGAGTCGGCCTTTGGGGCTGGGCTTACTATTATGGGGACGGGGTCTGGTCTGCTAAAAAAAGGGGAGATGATCGATCCCTGAATGGGCGGTAGAGAACCGAGAGAGAGAGAGAGTGTGTGAGACGCCCACTCGGAGCCCTGAAGGGAGATGAGCTAGTGAGCAGTCAGCCTTGGAGATGAGGAGGGACCGGGGTGCTTGTTTTGCAGGTGTCCTGTCCTGTTGGTACAGTAAGACTGTGTGCGTTTGCCGCTGAGTAGCTGGAAATTACGGGCTGGACCGCATACTCGCTGCAACGCAACTCTCCCATTCCCCATGAATGAGCTGGCAGTTTGTGGCGCTTGGTGGAGCCAACGTTGAGAGCGCGGCTGAGAGAGACATGACTGCGTTCATATCGAGTCTAGCTATTCTATGGGTGGTGGCTTGGATGGGTTCAGCCGTGGGATGGGGTATTCTTCAAGAATCACTTTGTTCCCCTAGCCACATGGCAGGCAACCAGAGACAGATTGAAGTCGCAATGGCTCTTACGGGAGCATCTTGGTATAGTGTGCTTTGTTTTCAGACAGACAAGCGAAAAACAGGGATTGTCCCATCTCGGACTGGGCTCCCTCAGCGGGATCCCTTATGCACGCATAAGCACAAGCCTCCGCAAGCGCTCAGTGGCTGAGGGGATCCAATCCGGCTTGGAAGGATGGCGGTGCGCAGGAGGGTCCGACCGGGGTGGTTGGGCTTGGCTGCTGGTGCGACGGGGAGTGACATTTCGTTTTTCGGACTGGGATTTTACTTGCTACGGAGCGCAGATATCCGTACAGCGTTTGGATCTTTGTTTCTAGGGAACTTTGGTGATCTGGGTAGAGAGGCTGAATATGGATGGCTTGACCTGTCAATACAAACACAAAAGTGAGGTGAGAAAGACGGTCAGGATGCATTTCTGCTGATGCTTACGGCTTACAGCCCCTGTCGCTCACGCCGACGCCATCAAGCGCTTTGGGGGTTTAAAGAGCAAGGCCTCGCAGAAGGTGCTAACATTGATACTGCTCTCATCTGTTTGTCGAGTTTGCTGTCGGAACATGCCGACTTCAAGACACCACAGAGTAAGTATTCCCGACTTGTCAACCACTGGGTTTGTCCACGCAATCTTTTTCGCGATGCATGTTCAGGGGCCTGATGCAGATGTGGTCAGTGCATTTCTTGGACGACAATCAAAAATACGAAAAAAAAAAAAAAATCTCCGATGAGTATCAATCCAGAGCCTACTAATCTCTCCCATGCAAACGAAATAAAGGTGGGAAAATGTCACAGATCTTGATCAAACTTGCCAGTCTCACAAAGTGCACGTCATGGGCTTTTCCTCCCGGGCAACGGACGCGTAGCTAATCCGGCCGATTGCCATGTGAGGCTACGTCATCGTCGTGAGAAGCTTCCGATGGCAGTGATTGTACGAGAAGCAGTAGGTATAAAAACCAGGCTTCGGCGGAGGTTTCCAGGAACATTACCTTGGTTCTCTTTTATCAATACCTACGAGATAAATAAATACGCAAGATCTTCTACACGCAAACTCCTTCATCATGCCTCTTGTCGTTCCCGGTATCAACTCCACTTCTGGCGATAACGCCGAGGAGTGGCAGAACAAGCTCGTCGGCAAGAAGCTCTCCGAGTCAGAGTCCAACGAGACGGTAAGATTTGGTCGCTCTTCAAGAACCGGTTCGTGCAACTGACGAGCTGCAGGTCTTTTGCAAGCGGGATCTTCCCGAGGAGACGCGCATCATTGAGCCCGGCATGATGGTGACAAAGGACTTCAAGGAGAACCGGATCAACGTACACCTCAAGGATGACGGAACTGTGTCGCACGTTGTCAAGGGATGAGCTGGTGGTGCAAGGTTGTACGATAAATGAGGAATGGCACGGCAGCATGAATAAATGAGAACAACAGCATCAAACAACTACTATCCAACATTGACGCGTGTTCTCCATCGTAGACTTCAATTCATGGTGATGCTCAGAAAACCCCCCATATTGCATCTCGAGACTTACCCCGCCACTCCGATCCGCGGGGCATCGACTTTTCCCCCCTACCAAAACAGCCCACCCCACCAAGACACGAGACGAGCTTCTCCCTCACGAGTAGTTCCCTTTTATCGCTGCTACGCGTCTCAATCCATTTCAATTCCTTTTGTATTTATAGACTATCACTAGGCACTGCCGTAAGCCGTCGCCATGTTCAAGAAAGAGTACATACATCCCCCCTCGATCCAAAGCCCTCACCGAAAGCTAACTCTTCGACACCTCCAGGATCCAACCCTCGCCCAAGCAAAAGCTCAAGTCGTCGGTCCAGCGATCCCTCCGACAGGCGCTCCTGTCTACGTACCCGCTCCTCACGCCGCACATCGACGAGATCCTACCCAAGAAGGCCTCCCTGGCGAGCATGAAGCTGACCGACCGCAACACGCTGTACGTCCTCGACTCGACGCCGCTCTTCTACCAGCAGGACATCTCGTCGACTATTATCCCTCACCTGCGCCTCGTGCACCGCTTCCCCGAAGCGTTCCCGAGCATTCGAATAGACCGTGGTGCTATCCGCTTCGTGCTCTCGGGAGCTACACTCATGGCTCCTGGCCTGACCTCCCCCGGGGGTAGGCTGCCGGCCGACGGTGTCCCCGAGGGGTTGGAGGAGGGCAAGGAGATGGATCAGAAGCTGGAGGAGGATGGGCGATGGAGTCGGGAGCTCGAAAAGGGTGAGCCCGTGGTCGTCATGGCCGAGGGCAAGGTGGAGGCTTGCGCCGTGGGGACACTGGTGGCAGGGACCAAGGAGGTCAAGGGTAAGGGAAAGGGGCCCGTGATTGAAGACGCGCACTTCCTGGGTGACGGTCTGTGGAATCTGAACACGGAGTGAATGGGAGGTTTCGTGCTGGAGTAGGATATCGTGATACCAAATATACGCCGAGATGGAAAGCTCATGTCAAGAGATGGTCAGGGGTCTTTTGGCCAGTCGTCACTCGGAATTGGCTGGATGATCAAGTGCAGTGAGGACGTCTTGGGATATCAACGGCTATGACGTTATTGATTGGCACTTTGTGGCTTCTGAGGGGAGATTTCTAGACAATAATATCCTGGTCAAGAGTGGCATGAAGACCAGGTTTCTGTCAAGGCTGCGAGGCAAACCTCTGTATGTCTGGGCCAAGTCGGATTATCTTGGAGGAACCCTAAGGCATCTCGATGCGCCAATGCTCGTTACTTGTCATGATATTGATAGATGGTCCCTCTCGAGCGGTCCTGTCTACAGAGTAGTTGCAAACCTCTGCCTCGATCGACGCTCGGTGCTCTCTCAATGGACCCCTTGTGAGTGAGAATGTGGACATTTAGGTTTCAGAACAGACGTGCAGGATAATTAACAGTGTCGGTACATGAATGCACTCTTAATAGGTCGGGGAAGCGGCCTCTAAACCCAGTAGCATCACTATACCTCAAGACGAAGTACTCGTTCAGGCCTTCTGCGGCTTCCCTAGGTGAGGTCAAGGAGCCATAGTTGATGGGTGCCCATGAGAAACAATGACCGGGTTATCTATTTTAGAAGTTTAGTTTGGGCATGATTACCAACAGACCTCAAGCTTGGCCCCTTACAGGAGCGTTGGCCGATATAACGCTTGATAGATTTGAAGTACCGACCAAAGGCCGGCCATTTCCAGGGCAGTGGCTGGATTGTCCTTTTTTGAGAAGCTTCAATTCCGTCCCCTGGCTTGAAAGAGCCCTTCGTGTAGTCGGGTTGCAACGCTGTCTTTGAGCTAGCAGCAGGTAGGTCAGCCGGATCGTTTCCAAGAGGGGAGGATTAAACGGTTCGGTTTCTCGGTTGACTTTGCGGTGAAAGGAGAATAACATGAGTTTCAAGCTTGTTCCGTAACTGGTGTGTATAGAAAATTCTCGCATATGGTGACCAGAGACTTTGCGGCAAGTCATATCTACGTGTCCACGGGGACCTACCTGTCGTCTGCTTAGGGCTTCTTTGAGCTGACTACCACAAAGTGACTCATCGACGAGAGTCCTGGACATCCTGTCTCGAGGAAATTAGCTTGCAAACCTCTGGATGTGTCCTCACTTGTCAGTCTGCAGCCCAGACTCTACGAGGGCAGTTTTCTGGATGACAGCACAGGTATAAGACTTGGAATGTAGCAACATATCTAGAGTGTGAAAGAGTCATGTCTATGAATACTTGGATATTGCACTGGGTATGTGCTCAACTGTCTGTAGGCTGGTAGATGGGAGTAAATGCGTCTCCTTGGTCGTTTGGTGTACCTGCTCTAAACTTGCAACTAATTGATGTATTTCGGGCCCAAACTACTGACGAATCCACGAGAATGAATATTGATGCATCTTCCAATAGCTTTGCTAGTACTCTGGGCTGAGTTTGACAAGCAAATCTCCTTGGCGCAAAGGAACTATGAAAATTGGAGGATATTGTTGATATCAATGACGCCTCCAAGAAAAGCTGACGGGCAAAATATCAAAGAACGCAGTAATACATATCACTTACAAGTCCAAGATATGCAAGGGAAAGGCTAAAAAATATAAGCCACGGCGTTAGCATTGGGATAATGATGCTATGAAGTGTTGATATTGCGTTCTTTGTTATAGCTGGAACCCGGCCCTTGATGAGATAACCGCGTACAACAGATAGTAATATGTATCACAGCACTTAAACCCAATGCTAAACACTGTAGTAGATTGGAGGATACCATTGCCTTATGGTGAAGAGAGTGAACGATTCAACGAATTAGAGGGAACTCCTGACCCAAGTATGTTAGGCCTTTGACTGGAAGAGTGATGGACGTGATGAACTTGTTCGTTGTCAAGGACACTCGGCTGGTCACCATTCTGTCCAAAAAACAATAGAATGTTTGCCTTTTAACAGAAATAGCAGAAGGGTCTCTGACAAACAACAAGTACCTCTGTTGGACGAAAGTCGTGAAAGAGTTCTTTGAGATGGGCCAAGACCTTTTGCATGAGCTTTTACAAACTCTAGAAAGGAGTCGAAGGATTTGTACTGACCCCTTTGATGGAGCCTGGTATTGCTTGTATATCATCGAGCCCCCAAACTCGATAAATACCCGTACAACTACTACGCTTGGGCTCAACCAAGAGCCTGCCTCGAGACCCTAGCAAGAGAAGGCCTTGCACAGAAGGTGACTCGGAGCCGAAACAGTCACCGGGGACAGTTACGGTGCGTTATAGCATTGGAATTTAATGCTGTAATGCGTTTATTAGTGTTTTTTTTGATATTGTGGCTGGCAACTCCTGGAGGTGTCATTGAAATTAACACCAGGGACAGTGGTTTCAATCATTGTGTCGAATGTATCGATTCCTTGATGCGACGGAGGCCATGGCGACTAGAAATTGTATGTCGAATAACCTGGGGGTCTTGGCTGAGGCACCGGAGAGCTGATATATCTCAGCCAGATCCCCTTAGATAGTGCCGGCCGGAGACTTCATTGACACCAGCCAGCATCCCTGCTGACAGCGTCAACGACAATGTGATTGCTAATGTTAGCAGAGCAGAGTTTGTCATAGCAGACAAGGGTAAGCGAATGGCTGCCTTTGTCTTGCACATTCAGGGAGAAGTCTCTTGGACAACTCGACTGCTGCCTTCTCGAATCGATAGCAGTGAGCCAACACCAGAAGGGAGCTTCTTCCGTCAAACACTCCTGCAAGAATTTTTTACCTTGGATATTGTGATCAGCCAATATGCTTGTTGGTTCTGCTCACAATAAAGAAGCAATATGGGGTTCTAGCCTTTCCATGACTGGCTGAACCTGGACCTCAGCACCTTGGCATCGGTTGGCCATGCTTCTTGTAGCTTAGGTTACATCTGGAGCTAGCACGGAAGTAATCTGCGTTCCGAGACTATTGACTGTAGTCCACGCCACGATGGCAGGGGGAAGCTGTCGGTTGTCGACGTGCATGGTCTTATAAGGAGTTGTAGCTCTGCTGTTTGAGCAAGCATCTGTTTATCCCTGATCCCATTTCCTTTGGTTTCACCAAATCCTGGACTTCTTCTCAGCTAGTTTTTCAAGATGGCGGCTCACAAGTTCCTGGTTGCCATTGCAGCCATCTCCCTCGCGACAGGCTCTTCTGCTGGCCCATGCATCCCACAGTCATCTGTCACAACTGAGACAGCCACAACTTCAGGCACCGAAACCAGCTTGACAGCTTCCTCTTCCACTGAAGTGGTCTCTAGCACGGAGACCATCATCTCCAGCACCACCGAAGCACTCTCTTCAACAGAGACTGTTACTTCCTTCACCACCGAGACACCTTCGACAACAGCGGCACCCACTTCCACCACGACTATAGAGGAGGAAATTGTTATTACGATGGCTAAAAGATCTTTCCAGGATGGTCCTCCCCTTAGAAAGAATGTGGAAGAGCTTGACTTGCCTTGCATTTCTGGAAGCAACCCTCGATGGAAATTGGCACGCCTGGTCGCTCCTCGGCGAACTGGTCAAGCGACACAATTTCCTTACGCGAGCCGTTGACCTCGCAATGGACAATCCCATTGATGGCACTGACACGCGTGTTCAGGACAGAGCCAACACGGAGCCCACCTGCAAGTCCTTCTCCTTCTCTTATGGTGGCCATGGCCAACCTCTGTGTAACCTCTTTGATGAGAGTGTCTCGGGGAGTGTGAGCACGCTCGACCACGCAGAGGTTTCTCTATGGTTCGATCTCGTCTGTGGTTCACCTTCTGAGAAGGGATGGGAGCCGAGTGATATGTGAGGGTCTCGTTCGGGGGTTGTTCTCAAGGTTGAAGGGCAGATGTGATACCTCACGGGTATTTCTTTTCGAGGGGGAAATCGACCAAGCCGTTCGGCAAGATGCAAGTGGCGAGTTCATTCTTGATCTTGTGTTATAGTACCTGCTTGATATTGGAGTCTGTCAGATTAGTCATGGAACTGTTTCTTATTGAGACTAGTCGACCTCTATACTTACTGGAACTCGTCTTACGTCTTTTGCTTACCTTCCCTTCACCCATTGTCCTTGCAACATCGAATGAGACATCAGTTAGAATCAACCGAAGCTGTCAACCGATTGTCGAGGTCTCGTTAGAATGACTATATTCTCGTCCATCCCTTCATACGTCCTTGGCGGCGCCTGCTTCGGTCGTGGCTTGATGGCCCTCTACTCCCCACGAAAAGAATACGGCCACGTCGGCTTGCCCCTGGAATCGTCAGCAAATCACCTTGAAGCCGGTGATATATCCCCGCTCATGTACTTCAAGGGGCTTCGCGAGATCTCGTATGGTCTCACGTTGATGGTGCTACAGCGTCAGGGGAACGAGGACGCTGTGACGACATTTGCCGCGGTTCTATCTATCGTGAGGATCGGCGATGGTATTGTTGTATGGTTCAAGGGAGGAGAGGAGTTGAGATGGAGGGCTTTGGGCCATTGGATCACCGGGGTCGGGTTCGTTGGGTGGGTGATTTGGCGGTACACTTCTCAAGGATCCTCTTGATGGACTTGATGGCATAGGCCTGGATTAGAAGCTTGGTTAGCAGCCTTCTGGGCTCATCATGTATTGAGGAGGTGCCCTTTTTCATGGATCCTCACCTCGTCTGACTTGTATAGGAGTAGATCTTGGCGCACACGAGTCCTTATCCCTGTGGCGTCTTGTTCCTATGTCAGCGTGCGAGCTTGCTCAAGTGTAGACTGATGACGTACTGATATGCCTAGTTGAAATACAGCAGATGTAGATAGACGAAGGGAGATCAAGGATGGTCAGGTAGACTCACGGGGGCCAGGGACGAGGATACCGCTCCAGCATGTAGTTGCACGTTTTCCAAGCATCCTCTGTGCTCGAGGACTACACTCGGCAATTTCAAACACCCAAACTACTGTTTACTGCATTGATATAAGGGGGGGTGCTGGTTGAGCCCTATTGGAGGCTATTGTGCGTCTGCTGGCCGTGGGTTCCATCGTCTGCCAGCTGCCACGCACCTACGTTCGCGCACACGCAGGCGTTCGTCTCTCTCTTAGGGTGTAATTTTTACTTGCCTTATCCCCCCCCCCCTCGCTTGTTCATTCCTAGAACCTGCACCGATCAACCACATCGATTCTAGAAATCGCATCTTCTCCAGACCAAATCACATCGGTTCTCGAGACGACGTTGATTTCTTCTAGATATCAATCACATCGATATCTAGAGACCGCATCGATATCAACTTTCTCGCGCACATCTCAACCCTTCACCACCAAAACCCTTCACCAAAAGCTATCCGCACGCAAGTCAACATGTCGGAGCAGGGTCGTTTCTACGTTGCCTTGTACGCCCGAGGAGGCAGATCCAGAATGCCCACCAAGGAGGACAAGTAAGCCCTTCTCTCTTCTTAATACACTGTTGTTTGAAAACTAACGATGAACAGGTATCATTGGGCTCTCGTCACTGGGCCCAGCGTTGAAACGCCCGACACTCGTGGCATGCGTCACCACATCACGCACTCGGTCCAGATGGTCGATGACACGCCCGAGATGATGTGGAAGTATAGCGAACAAGACATCCCTACCGGATGGACCTCCAAGCTCCTGGTTCGCATCTACGTCGGCGAGGTCAAGTCCATGGCCCAAGTCCACTCCACCCTGCAGAACACTCCTCTCCAGCCCGACGCTGCTGGTTGGAACTGTTTTCAATGGGTCAAGGACGCCTTCATGGCCGTCGTCAAGGACGGCGAAGCTCTCGGCGAGGCGGTCACTGACTGGCAGGCTGTCCGTGACAAGGCTATGGAGTACGTCGAGGGCAAGATCAAGGCTGGTCGATTTGAACTCTGCCGTGACTTTGAGCACGATGATGTTCCCACCTGGGACATGCTGGGCAACAAGGAGCTTGCGACTTAGGCGAGACGTGGGAGATGATGTGAGGGAGGATGGGCGGCAACTTTGGTCATGTATCTGCCTTGAAGGCACGAGAATAAGCTGACAACTCCACGCGAGATTCATGTGGTGATCAATGACGAAATTATCTACATCGTCTTCCCAGAATGCGT
The DNA here is from genome assembly GCA_027886205.1 of Fusarium piperis. Taxonomy (NCBI): domain Eukaryota; kingdom Fungi; phylum Ascomycota; class Sordariomycetes; order Hypocreales; family Nectriaceae; genus Fusarium; species Fusarium piperis. The sequence continues at coordinate 49,573 of RZGM01000041.1, forward strand.
TGTGAGGGCTGACTTGGTCCAAATGTGCTCCTAGTAGAGAGAGCCATTCTTGCCGTCTTCTAATCGACATGCGTAGTGCAATGTCCTATGTGCTTAAATCTTGGGGTTGCTTCGATCCAGGTGCGTAGAGAACATCTGGCTGCTCGCCCTGAACGAGATGTCAAGAGCCCAGGCAAGCCTGAAGGCATGTTCGCGTACTCGACATCTGCTTGCTTGCTCCAAGTCCCGTGATTCGAAGCCCCAACCCTCGCTAAGTATCTTCTGGAGTGCCAGTTCACCTCTCTGACTCGATGCCCAGCAGCAACATGGTGCCCATTCATGTACCAGTGACGAGGCGTACCTCGCATGGGCACCTAAAACATGACGGCATACAATTTATCTCAACTCATGGCCCATGTCTCAAGCTCCTCTCGATTGTGGTTGTAATAAACGTCCAACGATACACCTAAAAAAAGGATCTCACTGCATACTACGTCTTGGCAATGCATACACCCTTGGCATATCCCTCCGACTTTTCTCGGCCCCTTTACGCCAGTTTTCGCCCTCGTATAAATCTAGATCAAGCTGAAAAAATTTGACACTGTCAAATCACTGACGATGCTGTTGACTGGCTTATGCAGGTCGTCCCCGGTGGAAAAGGCGGTCCTGTGGCTTGCTGAAATCTTGGGGCTCGTAACGCCTCAGCGCCACATTCTGACGGGCAGCCGTTGCAGTAGCTGAAGCAGCTGAGGCCATGGTCTGATGGAAGGGAGTGAGATTTAGATGAGTTGTTTGGTAAGGTGGATTGTTTGGATATGGATATTGACGGGAGCGTACATGAGACTATTGAATGGCTGGGAATACGACACGATGACCATTCCAGGGAGAGGATAGGTGGCTGGGGATGTGGCTTTATACGCACTGTGAGATTCAATAGATGTGCAAAGCTCCGCTTCAAGACAAACATGATATCTGCTACATGCTGTCAGACTACGGAACAGTGTTCCAGACTGCTGGTACTGACATGACTTTACCACATACCAAGTCAAAGAACCAACGGCCTCAAAAGGACGGTCCAATCGCAGAGGTCCAAACAAACCAATAGCCCGTGCTAATAATAGTGCTGCTGGTCTCACATTGGCCCAATGCCCGCGCCTCGGGCTGTCCGAGCCCCAGGTCCAGACCACATGCGAGGCCTCGTATTTCCCCACAGCCACCGTTAAGCTTCGCTGTCAAGGTTTGTGCGCGTGATGGTCATCAGTGCATCTCTGGGCTTGATACGTTGGAGAAGAGGTTCCGTTGGGTTGGGACGCAGATGGGAACATGTATATAAAGGTTGGTTCGACGTACTTGAACAAGAACTCACCATCCTTCACAGCATCTTCTCCTTACAACTCCTCTACAACCCTACAGCTTACACTCAACAAGTCTTTCAACAACCCAAACAAACCTCCACCATGCAGATCAAGACCCTCCTCCTCACTCCCCTCCTCGCCGCTGGCATCGTCTCGGCCGCTCCTCAACAGCCCACAAACTCGTTCGAGCTCCTCGCCCTCCGCAACGGCAGCCCCATCCACTTCTCGGGCGTCCAGGCCTCCGAGAGCCGTCTCACCCTCAAGAAGGCCAAGCAGGGCGCCTCGTGCACCGCTGGCCCGGCCGACAACCACGCCATCTTTGAGCTCCTCGGCGAGAGCCTCTTCCTCTACGACAAGCCTCGACGCCAGCAGATGTGGGTTGACCGCTCTGGTATGGGACAGGGTATTCTCGGATACAGCACCGGTGCTCAGTCCCTCCCCAAGAACGCCGAGCAGAACGGTTGGAAGGTCGACAAGAATGGCAACCTGAACTTTAGGGGCTCTGGCCTCATTGCTTGCCCCAGCAGCCAGAAGAACGGCCCTTGGTCCATCTGGATCAGCGCCGGTGTCAACCAGCCCGGAGGCAACAAGGGCTGCGTTCCCTTTGTTGCCCGTACCATCAAGAACTCCAAGCCTACTGGCTGCGTGTACAGTGTGCAGCAGTAGAATCTCTTCGTGGTGCTGGGTAGAAGCATCGAGATGGCATAGAGCTGGGCTGGAATTAGATAGATTGACTCTCCTTTAGAGCTGGCATGGCGTGATGGTTACAAAGACATGTACATGGATGATAGAATTATGTTATGCATATATGTTGAGACGGACAAGATGCCTAGCCTTGTGAATAATACGGATCGCTTGGTGAATATACAGACCATTTCATTGTTCAACCATCTCTGCCTGGCAGCCGGGCTTACATCCGAATAAATACCACCATGATTCCACAAAGGGGCCTGACACATGCTGGTTCCGACACTTTATGAAGGAGAATACATTAGATAACAACTAACTGCTACCTTATAAACCCCTGATTCCAGCCGTTTGACACTTACCACTGCTCCAACGCCACATCAACGCCCTCGACTTGACCGAACCCAACCTTTCCGTACCACGTTGAGAACCCAGCTCAGGCGGCTAACTTGTCCAGCTCCTCTTTGGTAACCTCCCCATCAAACTCCTGAACCTTTGGAATCTCCCTCAACCCCTTGGCTGTCGCCGAAACACATTTACCAAACGACGTCCCAAACTTGAAATTGACTTCGGTATCAGGCGTAAACCAACCCTTCTCGAGAAACTCGCGGTCCATGGTGCCGAGGCAGATGTGAAACACGTCTTCGAAATCTTTGGGGACGACTCCGTCGTGACAGAACTCGGGGAGCAGCTTGAAGTGGTAGCAGACGGGTGTACCGCAACGACCGCAGAAGCTGCGTGAACAGGATCTGCCGCAGCTTATGGTGTGGTAGAAGCGGATCCAGGTTTTGCTTTCTTCCCCTGCAAGAAGGGATTGTGTACCTGGGACGTATGGGGGCCGGTCCGCGTCGGCCTTTTCAGCGTCATAGTCATCTGCGAGGACGTCGAGGAAGCGACCGCTCACGATGGTGGTCTCGGAAGAGGGGGAGATGGAAGATACCGTGAGCATGGTGGCTGGGATGTCGGCCACGCCAAGGGGGAGGAATGAACCAGTTGATCTCCGGCAGTCGTTGCAGTGGCAAGTAATCGCATTCGGGAGACGCGTGTTGGAAGAAGGAGGCGCCATTGGGTGTAAAGGCCGATCTTCAAGACGAGGGATGGCGATGCGATAGCGGATGGCGCCGCATGAGCAGCCGCCAGTGACGGTAGTTGGGTCGTCAGGAAGAGGCATGTTGACGATGTAGATCAAGGAGAACTGTTGAAGATTAGAAAACGGCGACATCCTTGCGGTTATATAGATAGTCAGTCAAGCTAGTTTTGAAATTGGTGTCTTCAAAGCTAATGGCGACACCAAACTCCTTTGACGCACCTCTTACGACGAGGCGTTCTTGGCGATGCTCGATGAATGGCTGCTCCCGACCTTGCTAACCAAGATGATGCTCCTGTGGCTGCACAAATATGCCCGTCTTATTGAACCTCGGGGTAATCGGATGCTGCGTGAAATATCATGGGCGATTAGCTGCCAGAAATTCACGACGCATAGACAACGTCGTGAAATAGCTGAGACGCCCCGCAAGCCCCCTGAAGCGCGCGGAATGACTCCTAGCTGCGAAAGAGGATACTTGTGCAATTTCGGATGTCGGGTCGGGTCGTCTAGAAAGTTATAGACTATGTGAAAAGAGCGTTAAAGTTAAAAAGTAGCTTGGGTTGGGTCGGTGGAAACATGAGAGGGTATCCCGCTCGAGCTGTTCATGGCCAGTCGGCCGTCGCGTAAAGGTCATATGCGACTGAGGACTTCTTGTATTTCGTTCACGGCTCGAGAGCAATTGGGCATCGAAATTGCTCCCTTCTGGTTACCCCCATATTCAAGCTTGGCTCGTGTTCGATGACGGGTCATCTCGGCCTGGAGTTCTCAGTTTGGTGTGCTGGTTTGCCTTGGAGGTGCCTTGGGTTGACTTCAAACTGATCAGAAAATGCCGCTGGCATGTGATTAACAGAGAATTGGTGTTGCTCAAGGAGGCTGTTCTGATTCATCAAGGGTGAGCGGCTGGTCGTAGGTTTGCTGGCTGGCCTGAGAGGACTATCACCCTTCCTTGGAATTCCTCGCCGCCAGTGCCTCAAGCTGGTAGGTCACCTTCCTTCATGCAGAACATTGGTCTACGCACTTTGCCGCTCGTCACTAGGCAACGAGAATCTAGAATAGAGTCCCAGAGCAGAACATCTGCTTTGATCAAGGGGTGGTTCAATCAATTGTCCATTGAAGCTCACAAGTACGAGACTTTCTACTGTACACATCAAGAGAACAACTGGCCGAGGTGGGCAACTACCTAGAAGGTCCCACAAGTGGTCAACGTCCTCAGACCGGTAGAAGAAATGAGCCCAGAAAGCCCCACGGCCTAGAACATCGATAGGAAATTCGTCGGTTGATGTGTCGATCGATGGCCACCGAGCCTGTCGTGAGGTCCGTCCCTGGGTCACAACGAAGGGTCGATGAGAGAGGAAGGGTTATGGTGTTTTCCAGCATTAGGTTTTAATGCTATCTTGTGTATCTAACTGTGTTCTTTTATATCGTGACCGACAAATCCTCTTGGATGCGTCATGGAAGTCAACAAAGAGAGGAAGGGTTTGTTTCTTCTTGCACCCAAGGAGGGCGTTCGTAGTTCGAGGTCTTGGGAATGGTAGGACACGCGTTTGGGACCATCGAAAGGTATGCTGCGAGTAGGGAATCCTGGCCCGGCTGCCGAGGGGGAAAGCCGACGAGTGACGAGAGCGATTGTCCGTCAAGCCTGATGTGATGGAAATCTCGGATACTAGGACAGAGTTAGCATGGCTGAGTGTAAGTCCAAGTCCAGGTAACAAACTTACCTGTCAAGAGGTCTTGATTTCAGCGAATTTGGCGAAGAGCTGAGAACAGAGAACTGGCCGCCTCGAAAGGATTCTTTGCTGTGGCCGATGGCGAGAAGGAGACCCCCTATTCCCTTGTCGGGCGACGGCCACGCCGTCTTGTGGTACATCATGCGGGTCTGGTGGAGTTTGCCTACTTTCATGTTAGTTGATGCCTGGAGAACCCAAACGATCGAAGTATGAGACAGGGGTCGAGACTAACCGGGCAGAAGAGGATACGAGAAAGGTGTAGAATTACACTTTCTGGTATCAAGGATGACTGACAACTGTGTTCTTTCATATCGTGGCCGACAAATCCTCTTGGACGCATCATGGGAGTCAACAAAGGATGACTGACAACAGATCCAGTTAGTCGATGGTACAAAAGATCTGAAGGTGAAAGGGAGAGTGGGAAAGAGATCGAAGAGCATCTTCCATGTGGCGGGAGTGCCTGGTCTCGGTGCAAGCGGAGGGCTGCTGCAACGCGACCAGCTCCTCTCAGCCAAAGGAACGAAAGAAGTGAACAAGAATCATGGAGAACAGTTGTGGAGGATGCATCGATGTAAGTCATCGTCTGCAACGCCTCGTGCTAGACTGAAGGGATGTGCCAAGAAGAAAAGCAAGGTAGGGTAGAGATCGAGGGGCACGGCATGTTCCAGGCAAGCATCATCTGGGGAGTGTACTCACAGAGAAAGACATTTGAATTATCCCATAGCCTTGGTTTCGACACCGCAACCGTGTAATCTACAAGCGGGAGGGGGCGGGCGCCCCAGGATGGGGAGTTGGAGTTCAAGGGCCCAGCCCCCTTGGCCCGAGGTGAAGAGCCTGATTCACTGCCACGGTCAAACCACGATAACAACGAGAATAGGGAATGTAGAAGAGACTCACCACACCATGCGAACTCGGTGAGGAGGCGGCCCTCCCTCTTGGTGGAAGGACCCTGCCCCGTCTAACCCATGAAGACAACGCCACGGGAGCAGGGCCCTTGGTGATGCGCCAAGTTGCTCGGAGGAGGGAGGGCCACCTCAAAAGTGCGATGAAGGGTTGTCGGGGGCCGGGGCGGCGGCCGAAGATGAAAAGGAGGTTGTTGCTGGCTGCTGTTGATGAAGGAGGAAGAGAACAGAAGATGGGGAGGGGAGAGGGGAGAGGGGGTTTTGTAGGAGAAATGAGGAGGAGGAAGGTGCGTAGAATCTGTCACTGCCTTTCGTGGTAGGAGAGTGTGCCTCTGCCTGAGGCTAGGGGGGTGCACAATCGGATTGGGACACCACACAGCACAATAGAAATCTGTTGGGGCCTCAACACTTGGAGACAAGCAATTCCATAGCGTAAAGATGCCTGGAAGCCAGTGATTAGAAGTTTGACTAGTCCCATTGTCTGCCTGCGCGTGTTTGCCTGAGTCCTCGCTAAACTGCTCGGCTACCCACTGCATGAGGTCATTAAGGTGTCCCAAACACGATACCGCCATCTAGCTGCTCGATCCCACTGGTGACTTGTTGCCTGTACACCGGAAGTCATTGCCCGCGGCACTGTCGCTCCACAGCGCCAGGTTATTGGTGTACGGCCAGGGTAAGGGCAAGGGATTTTGAACACGCAACGTAAGGGCCAGGCTGACACAAGAAGCTGCGCTTGGGATTGTCTACATAAATTCTACCTGAGAAGGTGATACTCTAGGTCGTGTTATCTCCTGCCTACGTCTTTGGGCCTGTCGACGTTTCGCTACACTGTCAAGGCCGTTAGTGACGGGGAAAGGTCAGGGCCTTTGCCAAAGAGCCTGCCTACTTCCAAGCCCTGGGACAGAGCACGAGGCAGTCATTGATGGGAATCTTGCCGATTAACACCATCATGATTTGGGCACGGTTGTGGCTGCATGTTCCTCCAACGACTCTACGTAATTAAGCTGCAGTGCAGCAAATCCACTTCCCCAAGGTGAGCAACTGCCCTTACCAGCATTAGTCGGTCTTCTCCTTCTTCAAAGGGGAACGTTCCTCCTCCAGGTGTGTAGCGACCCCCTTGTTGCTGTCCTTGTCATGATCCTCGGTGTGCTGAACAGTCGTCCACCCAGCGTCAATAAGCGGATCAAAAGAATCTGCATACATGATATAGATCTCGGCCTGGTCAACACGCTTGAAGTGAAGATCACAAAAATGCAAGATACTTCTGATTCCGACCTGCTCTAGGTATGTCGTAGCGGATAGTGATGGGGACGCGAGGGGGTCAAACAGTGGGATGATGGACTATCCTCCCACTATCAAGTCTTTGACAAGAACTTGAAATTTCCTCGGATTAAAATGTTCAAATGATCACTTGGCAATGCAGTCTGGCCATAGAAACACACATTAGCAAGACGTCAACCCTTTACATTCCCCCTGGATCTAACTGTAAAAAACCAAACATATATAATAAAATGGCCGAAGCCCCTTGTCCTGCGGCTGCCTCCTTCCTCGCCCTCTTTGTATTCTCATGTTGACAGCCAGCAAACCCACTCCCCCAATAGAATGGGGCAGAGGGACGATTGGACAGTTAACTTGTAGCCGGCACAGCTCCCCACTGTCGTGGGCGAGAGTTACCGGCTACAAGTTAACCACCAACAGTACCACTCCTCATAATAATGAGGGAAGCAAAGTTTCTGGCTGCCAACCAACACCTCCCAATCGATTGGGAGCAACACCAGTTCTCCATGAACTTACTGTTCATGGCTACAATCAAGTCAGAAATATTCCATGCAAAGACAATCAAGACAAACTTACTCGTCCTCCAGGATGGGACACATGCCTGGGTATCTCTAAACCCGACTTGGCTGCTCATGTGCCCTCCTCTCCCCCATCCTCCGGTTGTGGAGGTCCATGGCCTCCTTGCCGATCCTGTCCTTGTACTCAAGGACGAATGACTCGGTTCTACCAAGATGGTAGAAACCTTCGTCATCCCGAAGGTTCCCAGGGGCCATAATACTATATTGCCCCCGGTTCCAGTCGAGGACGATCTCCTTCAGAGCCCTGACCAGGACTGTCCTGTACAGGAAGTCCTCCTTTGCGGCACCCTCCGCGGGACGCGGAACAATCCTCTCTATGATGGCCTTGAGGATGTGGCGCTTCTGGTCTTCGACCAAGAAGGCCCGGCGCTCGGTCATGTACGTCTGGCGTACATTGAACCTCGCAAAGGCACGACCGCGGACTTGGTCGCGGGTCATGGGCTCGTCGGGGAACCGGCCTTGGGCTCGGCAACGAGGCTTGAACTCCTCCACCCACTTTCGGTAGGCGGGACGCTGCTTCATCCGTCGCCGGTCGTTGGCGCGGAGAGCCATCTCGGACTCGTCGGCGGGGGGGACCCAGAACGTGATGCAGTTGGCCACGTACTCGTACATCTGGTACAGGTCCCCAAAGGGACCTGCCCAATACCGGGTGTACGGCAGGCCAAGGAAGTCGAGGATCTCGTCTGGGTTGCCCGTGAGCCAGACCTTTGACCTCTTGCGGTCAGCCTCCTCGATCTCCGGGATGCGCAGCCAGAGTCCCTTGTCGTCTACAGTCAGACCGTAGGGCTTGATCACGTTTCCCAGGAGTTGCCAGATGTCTCCATGCGCGTGATGGAAGAGCATGTAGTGCAACCGGCTGGACGAGTCGAAAACTTGGACGTCGACTTGGATGTGAAGACGACGCTCTCTCGCTGGGGTGATGGGACGGCTGGACGGAAGATCAGGGGCAAAGGTTGGTCTGGAGAACTGGGTAGAAGCAGAATCCTATGGTCAATGTTAGCACCATTTTATGTCTAGTCTGAGTGGAAACAACAAACCTCTTGAGAGTTGCTGTTCTCATTGTGGGGTTCTTCCCACCGCGACAATCCTCTTCTGGAGTAGGGGCGAGCGGAGCCTGTCCGATGTGATTAGTTTCTGTTTCACGAACTTGTTCAAGTTTCACTAAAGCTTACCGGATCGGGAGCGTCTTGATTGTCTAGGGGCGAACTGTTCTCGGTCCTGGCTAACGGGAGGAAGACTTCTAGATCTACCACCTCGTTGCTGGGCACCACTGACATGTCTGAACTCTCGATCAGGGAGGGTCATCTCGAGCTCTGTTAGGCGAGGCCACTGAAAGCATTCTTGTTAGTATTTTCTGTACAACACAGCTTTGTCTGAGGCATGAGGACTTACATCTGGTCGCTGGTTCGGTCTAGCATGAGTTCCGTCGAACCGGGACATTGGGAGGGGGAAATCGGTAGGAGTAACAGCGTTGGAGTGTGCAGAAGGAACAGCAGGGAAAGAAGGGAGAGTTGGAGTAGTAGCAGAGACAGGAGTAGAAGGCGTAGCGTAAGGAGAAGCTTTGCTAGGCGTAGGAACACTGCCGTAAGGAGAGCGAACGGTGGGAGCAGAAACGGTGGGATGAGTAGAAGTGCTGACTTGAGCAGAGAAACTGGGATAAGGTGAAGTGTCGATCTGAGCGGAGAAGCTGTGAGAAGTCGAGGAATCGATTTGAGAAGAGGCACTAGGACGAGTAGAAGGTCCAGCCACGGCATAGGTCGGATCTTGAGGGTTAGGTGAGTCGTAAAGGTGTTCGAGGTCGCGAGGCCAGGGGATAGCAAAGTGAGCAGACGGTTCCCGGACTCCCGTGTCTTCAATGACGGCTGTAGCTCCGAGAGCAGCTCTGATGTGGTCAAAGTACTCCCTTCTGGTGTACTCATCTCCTTGGCTGTGGAATCTGGGTCCTGTCACGAAGACGTCGACATCGCCAAAGTCCTGCTTTGCTGGTCCCTCGATCGGAAAGCGAACAACTGAGAAGGCCTTGGAGAGTCGGTGTTCCACGCGTCTCTTGACTTCATGGTAGACTGCACCTGGCATCCGCGGGGTCTGCAGGGGAGGAGTGTGGTTTGCGAAGGCTTTGCCACCCATGATGACGGATAGACAAACAACAAAGGGGGAGAAAGAAGCTTGTGAGCGAAAGAAGAAGGCAAGCAGAAGAGGAATACGGTACGACCTTGGTGGTGCAAGTACTTGTGATTGGAATGTGAGGGGGAAACAAGTGATGCTTTTGCGAACGCGATGATGCTCGAGGAGGGGAAAGATAATAACAAACGAGACTTGAAGCAGACACAGAAGATGGTAGTCGGCAGAACGTTCGGGTATCTAGTATAGAAGAGGAGAAAGAAGGAAGCGTTTGCAGAAAGAAAAAGACTGTGGTCGTTGCAAGGGAAGAATGTTTTGCGGCGTGACTGATTCAGTGTTGGAGGAGAGAAAAGGTGAGTCAAGACGAGCGTGCTAGAGGCTGGGTTGGTAGTGGCTGAGGCAGAAGAAAGGTCCCATCTGTTAGGGGGGTCGGGCGAGCTACAGTGATCCCCTCTACACAACAGTACCGCAACACATCCATCAGCACTAGAACAACAGCGACATCCAACCCAACACTCGAAAAAAAACATGACTTCCTCCGAGGAACAGAAAGAATGGTGGGCCTGGGTCTGCAAGACCTTTGGCATTGGATCCTGGGTTCTCCTCGGCTTCGTCGTATACCTCTTCTTCTGGCTGGGCATCTAGGATGTGCCTGACTGGCTGCCTTGTCTGCGGGCCATTCGCATGACCAGACCCATGTACCGTTAGGCCTGGTGCTTCAAGGTATGAAACAAGATTCAAAAGTCGAACAAGACATTTTCTAACTGTGATGATGCAGGGGATTCTCCAAGTTGTGTTTCGAACGAGAAACCCGTCCCCGACCTCGTCGTCGATCGACCCCTCGAGTTGTTTGATTTCCCTGTCTCGACCACCAGCAGAACGAACACCATTACCACGCAGCGGCGGACTATGGACTCTCTGGAAGCTTCAGGAGGGCAGATGGAATAATATTGGAACCTGTATTTAGTGCAGTCGAAAGGAACAGCGTTGTGCTGCAGGAGGCAGCCAAACAGCACTTTTTCACACACCATGACACTGCCCTGCAATATTCTCCGTGAACAGTAAAACTGCCTTGCATCCATTCTAAACTTACCAAAGGCTTTCAGAGCCCATATGAATTCTGTAATGACCCGAGTTTGCCCAATGTTGCGCCCAGGAAAAAGTGAAGCTTCTCGAAGCCCCCCCGCCGGACCCTTTGTCCCGGGTACCTGCATCTGTGCCTGCAGGCTGCACGCCCGGTTTCCATACTTTGCTTGTGCAACCGGGGCGCCGTTACATCAAAGGGATTAATTAACCTTTCGCTGTAGCTTCCAGAGTGATACACTGAGTGGATACAGAGATCCAAGTGTCGCTGTCGTGCAAACATTATAGATGGCATCCATGTTTGACGTCTTCCTGCCTGCCCCCAGAGGTGACAGCCGCTCCGTATCCGCGAATATTAACAGGGCAGAAGCCCTAACCGATGGCGTTTCGCTGAAAACCCGATTCTCACAGGTCGGTCCCCCATAGGGTTAGATCCTTCTAGAATACCTCGTCTCTTTCGCTGGCCATCGACAGAATAACACGGACCCCATCACTCAGTCCGACTTCCACACAAATCTTCACGTCACCTTAGGCGGCTTCTAGATCAGTTGTCCCTTGAATGCTTGTTCCTCAAGCTATATAGTACGCAAACTAAGAACTTGTACAAAACCGTGGGTCTTAAATCCGTCCCGGTTGATATCCCAGTGCCTCCTCGGAATCAATGAAACCGAGGTCCCATTAGTTGGGCTCCTGGGCCATGTCCCTCCTCGAAGCAAATTCAGTTACATTCCAAAATCAGATCCCTCCTTGATTCTCGAGCCAGATGCAGATGCCGTCGTCCGTAGATAGTCAGTCTCTGTCCCAGTCCGCAGTGAATGCAGGCGTCATCTGGGAGTTGTCGTCCAGAATCAGATCCTTTGTCCCCGAGTTGTTGGCAGAGGCGATCGCTTCAGATGGTTAATCTCTGTTCAGGTCCGCACTGAAGCAGATGCCTTTCGAGATCATCACCAAGCTGTCAGCCTCTGCCTCTCTGAACGAACCGTCCGAAATCGCCATTAGATCATGGGTGGCTCCTCATCACCACCTGGTGGCCAGCAGAGCCCCTTGATCTCTCCGTCCTCCCATCCGACCCACCAGACCTTTTCGTGGACAGTAGGGGGCTTCTCGGGCCGTGGGCCGCATGGCTTGGCATCGAGGGGCTTTCTCCCGTAGACGACGTAGCTGACAACGCGGTTAGCTGAGCTCTGCAGTGCGAGAAGGGTGAGTAACTTACAAAGGCATGTAACTGTGCATGTTGGGGTTGATAACCTCTTGCTCGGCCTTGGCAAGAATCTCACGGTAGTAGGTCTGATCACCACCCAGACCGTTCTTGCACATGTTGGTAAAAGTATTCATGGTCTGCTCGCGCCAGTTGAGCAGCTCAAAGTTGCCAATCTTCTGGAGGTGAGGGTCTCTGGGCCATGGACCCATGGGAAGCTTGAGAGATCGCTCCGTGACGTCGTCGAAGCCGGCCTCCTCGAGGTATCTCTTCCAGCGAATGGGCTCCTAGCCCGAAACGTTGCGCTTCTCGGCAATCTCAAAGTTGAGCTTTCCCACCTTGAGGTAAGCAGAGTCCTTGGGAAGGGTGCCGTCGTCGGAGCGGAAGTCGGGGACGAAACCAGAGACTTCAAAGTAGGCGCCGGGCTTGAGGGCACGGTAGGCTTCCTGGATGAGGTTGGGCCAATCGTAGATGGTCATGGTGAGCTCACGGGCATGGATGAGGTCAAAGACGGACTCTCCCCAGCGCCAGGTGGTCTCCACGTTGTCGATCTTGGTCAAGTCAGCATGAGAAGCATCAACTAGGGGTCTGCTGCTCGTGGGATGACTTACCTTAAAGTTGACATTAGGTGGAACGAGCTTGGTCTGGAGTGGGAAGAGGTCGACCCCGATGATGCGAGCAGAAGGGTAAACCTCTGCCATGTCGACAGCCCAGATGCCAGTGCCAGTACCGAGATCGAGGATGCTCCGGGGGTACTTGGGCAGGGGAGACAAGTGCAACTTGTTGTCCAGGAGCAGGGTGTACTTGCAGTGACCCAAGTCATGCTTGACCAACTACCCAACAGGTTAGCAGGCGGCGACATCAACAGCAAGGGCGCACTCACCTCGAGATTGTTGCGGAGAGCCCACTTCTCGTTCTCGTTCCAGGTCTCGTCAAGCTCGGCGTCTCGCTGAAGCTTCCAGCGGGTTTCCTGAGCGAGGTTGGACAAGTAACCAGGCAAGATCGAGTTGGGGTAGAGGCCCCGAGGCTCGTAGTCAACCCAGTGGATCGGCTCGATGTAGGTGATCTCGGCAGTCAGAGGAGTCACCGACATGAACTCACTGAGCCGGATGTGCGAGGGACGATTAAATACAACGTTACCGGCTGCAGAGGAACTGGCCTCTCCATTCTTGTTCTCGCTCTCCGGGTCGTCGTCCTTGCGCTTGCGGCGGAAGATGCGCGAGACGCTCCGGAAGAGGGTACCGGGCTGCTTCTTCGGCTCCATGTTGTCACGAGCGATTTCCACCTTGAATCAGGTTGAAATGGTGAAGCTTCGAAGCTGTTGTTTTTGCTCCCGTGTTGTGGTGGAAGATGGTGGAGGGTGGAGGAGGAGTCTAGAGTTGCAGCCTGCAGGGAATGTTTTGAAAACCCCTCCCGCTCGCAGCAGAAATGCCAGTGCCAGAACCAGCAGCCCTGCTTCAGTGGGCCACAGGGCCCTAGCCATGTATTTCCCCCCTATAGAATTTCTAAAAAATCAGTCTATACTTGCTTGTTACACTGACGGGCGTACTGTACAAAGCATTTCCTTTATTCTCACTGCGTTTACTTTGTCACTATGGCCCTCCCTAGCAAACAGGACGTCAATGGCCTTGTGAATTCCCTCGCACAGGCTGCTCAAGCATACTCTGATGCCCCAGACCTTAATGGGTACATGTCCCGCGTGCACATTCTGGAAAAGGCCAGGGCCCTCACAAATGCCCTCATCACGCCAGACCAGAAACCCAATTACCATGGCCTCAACGTAAGTCAGGATCCCCTCTGCTCTCTAGTATTTCTGCTTCATACAGATGATCGCTTACAGTGTCTCTAGATCGCAGAGCTGGTTGCCATTCGAACCTTCATGAGGCTCAAGGTCCTTGAGGCTATTCCCGCAACTGACGCCATATCCCTCAAAGACCTCTCCCAGGCCACTGGCGTGCAAGACTCACTTCTTGGTACGTCCAGGTTCCTCTCCCCCTTGAAACTAGACGTCTAACTAATGCCTATCTTCCAGAGCGCATGGGACGCGTGCTCGGTCAGTTCCTCGAGTTGCCCTCCTCACCGCCCGTTCTGACAACCCACTCCAGTTGCTTCCGGCTTCCTCGACCAGACCGAACCAGGCGGTGGAGAATACAAGCATACCAAGTTCTCGCTTGCTTACATCCTGGACAAGCCTGCCCCTGGTCACTTGTTCCTCGCCATGTAAGCTTCTTCGAGCGTCCGGGTACCTTGATCAGAATCTAACCTCTCAGGTACGACGAGTGGTTCAAGCATATGCACAACTTTGACGACTACCTTGTCTCGAAAGGAAAGTTTGAAGAACCGCAGGACCCCCTATATAACCCGTACACTGCCTACTACAAGCAAGAGGGAACTCCCGTCTGGAGTATCATGATGCAGCACCCCGAGCGGTTCCAGGCCTTTCAAACTGGTATGGCAGGCATTGACGTTGCAATTCCGGTTACAGGTCACTTTGACTTTAGCTCGCTCAAGAATACTGCCGAAGATGAGGCCAAGGGAGTTGTGGAGCTTGTTGATGTAGGGGGCGGCGAGGGAGTGGTGCTCAACAAGATTCTGGAGGCTCACCCTAACCTCACACCCAAGAATTGCGTACTACAGGAACGCCCAGAGGTTATTCAGCTTGCCAGGAGCAAGGGGAACCTCCCTGAAAGCGTCCAGCTTGTCGAGCACGACTTCATGGAAGAACAGCCCATCAAAGGTAGAAGTACCAACCAGTTTTGCAAGACCGTCACTAACACAAGAATCCAGGTGCCAAAGCCTACTTCATGCGCATGATCCTCCACGACTACGCCGACCCAACAAGCACCCAAATCCTCTCCCGGCTCGCCGAAGCAATGTCCCCCGACTCTCGAGTCCTCATCTGCGAGATGGTTCTCCCTCCACGCGTGGGAGAAGCAGACTTTGCTTCTGCTGTCCTCGACCAAGCTGTCATGACTATGGGAGGCAAGGAGCGAACTGAAGAGGGCTTCAGGAAGATTCTGGAGGCTGCCGGGCTTGAACTCGTCCAAACCTGGCGTGTCCCTGGGGTCCCTGGTGGATGTGTGGAGGGGAGACTGAAGATTGTATCCTGATGCCGGTGTTCAGGATTCAAGGATTATCAAGTCGGGTATTTGTGATGTCTGGATTTAAAAAATGTCTGTTGGAGTTGCTCAAGACTCGACCCCTTTTGGTCGAGGGCTACCCTACACTGTTCCCCCCACCCTGACCTGAGACTGTCAAGGGGGAAGAATTCAAGAATCATTCGGCACGGTGCGTTTTTTGGGCATAAAAGAATAAATAACATTAAGAAGTGCAATTTGTGTCGTTTTAGCTGCAAGAGAGAGTTTAGTCTGGCAGGAATTGAAGAGTGTTACCACTGGGGCCCAGCCGTGATGCCATACGAGCATCTGATGGCTGGTGCAGCGTCGTAGTTCAATCTGCGAGGTAGCCTACGACGTACTGTTGCTCACCTTGTGTCCATTTGAAATTGGTCAATCCATGTGATCTGATACTCAGTGAAAGAGCGCCGGCCGTTGAGTCCCTCGACGCATCCTGGCTCCCCTTGTCCGCTTCCTCTGCCAGCTCGGTAAGAGCTGGTCGGAAAGGGCACCATCAAGAGCACGCACAAAGAAAACAACACTTTCATGAGGTATAATGACGTTGGGTTTGATGTTGATATCGCGTTGATAACTGTGTCCTTCACTACAATGCCCGGCACTCGCTGTCTTTATGACAAGGGAGGTGCTCTACTCGACAATCCCGACAAATTACCAATGTACATTCTACCCTGATCACCAACGAACTCATCCATCAAACCATCCATCCCATTAGGCCACCTATCTCCATTCTAAACCTAGGGTAGATGTGATATGTGTGCTGCGCTCATGCTGTGTTGTAGTCTGCTTGCAACATTTGCAGAAGGACTAGACGGGTCAATGCGGCGTGTCTCCTTGTTGATGCGATCCGAGGCGTTTCCAAGACGGATTGGTTGTAGACCGAGTTGAATGTTGCGAGAGGGAAGGTTGTTGTTGTTTATTGTGTTCTTTGTTATAGCTGAAGCCCGGGCCTTGATGGGATAACCGCGTACGATAGATAGTTTTGGAACAGTCTCTGTCGGCTTGGGCCTGGCCGTTAACCCTCATACCGTCGATGTATAGCAGACCTTGGTTGACGAAAGGATCGTTCTGCTTTCGTTTCAGTCATCCTTCTCATCGTTGGCTGGCATGGAGCCCGTTGTTCGTAAACGTGGCCCTCACCCATGGGGTCTCCATTGAGCCGACTGAGCGTAGAACTGACTCCTAGTCAGTGTCTAGAGCCCCAGTCGACTCATGGATGATGTCCCCGTTGTGCTCTTGGGGCTGAGGCCCCCAGCAGACCTCGCAGGTCTTCTCGAAGACCTTTTCGTTGCCGTATCGAAGGCACGTATGTAGCCGCAGCTCTCCCATGATCTCCTTGTAGCTTTGAGTCCCAACAGGCTAAATGTAGTTCTTTTCGCCTGCTGTCATTGGGATGCAGTCAAGGCACCAAGATGAACCAAAAAAAAGAAACCAAGATAAAACAAAACAAGAGAGGAAACAGGGAAAAGAAAACAGGAAGCAGGAAACAAGATGAACCAAGATGAACCAAAATAAACCAAAATAAACCAAGAAATAGAGTCGAAATGGGGCACCGAGCGCCAAGCTTGAAAATGGCATGGGGATGCTCAAGGCCTTTTGGCTGTCAGCTAATGTCGTAGAACTCTTGCCATGCCGTGGAGCTCTTACCATATCATGGAATTCCTGGGGCAAGAAGCCGACGGCTGAGAAGCGAAAGGCGAGCAGGTGACAGGCCGTCTGAGGCTCGTTATCGAACTGGGGATGATCCCCTGCGTGAGCAGCGGGGTCCCTGACACGAGTGGTGGTCGGGCCCCATGAACAAGAGACGGATGGAAGAAGAGAGCGCCGCGGCGTTTCCGATCGTGATCGAGGGAGATGGGAGGGGGTTCCTTGTCGACCAAAATAAACCAAGATGAACCAAGACAAACCAAGATAAACCAAAAAGAAAGACGACCGAGAAAGCTATGGTTCTCTGTGGTCACAGTTTGCCGAGACCGAAAAACGGAAGCGGCCTTGTCGATCAACCTGAAGAGGGCAAACAGCTGCGGACGGGCTACAAGGGCCACAATAACCAGTCGAACAAGGGGGTTTTCTTGACATTCCCCAGAGGCAGCCGTCTATGCGAAAGGGCGTAAGCATATGCGAGGAGAACAGAGAGAGCATCGCGAGACGAACCTTGTGTGGGAGCTTCTCAGGGGCCTCTAACCAGGGCTCCGGCCTTTCAACGGGGCGCGAAGCCCTTGCACTTGACGAGTGCATGCGAGGAAAACATCTAATCCTGCTACACAGTTAGCTACATCATCTAGAGGGGGAATGAGGCAAGGAGAGCTGATCGCCTACCATCGCCTTGGCCTGGTGGCCAGCTTGGCTTTGGCCGAAGATGTCAAGGGCCGTGATGTTGGCAGTGATTCAGCGCCGGAGAGAGAGGAACAAGCGAGGAGGATGTGAATATGAAGCAGGCTTTAGGAGAAGCGTGAAATGCAGCACGTCGAGAGTTGGAACCATAGTGCTGGTGTGCGAGGTGAGAAAATGAGGTTTGTGGGGAGATGTTTGTGCGTGCGAGGATGAGTAAGGAGAGAGCTGCACCCGTGCGGCCTCGTTTACAATCCTCCAGCCCTACTTGCGCACGATTAGGGCTGCTGCCCCGGGGCTTCTTCTCCGGGCGAGCCTCTCAGGGGCCGACGAGCTGGTGAGGCTTGATGGGGGACATACGGGTGCCAGGTCATGTGGCGAGTGGCTGAGAAGCTCTACGGGCACACATTAAGGGCTCTCAAGCTCGTTTGATCCCCTGATTCCCGTGGTTGAAGTGCTCGAAGCTTCTACGGTCTACTGTACGAGCACGGGATACCGTTCCGACCTGCACTTGCGCTAGACACGGCCGTGCCCATTGATGCTCCTCCCTGAGTGCCACCAGAAGGCACTGTATTGACTCTTGAAGCTTGTTTGGGGTATAGGTGTGCTTTAAATTCTATCTCCCTGATGCACTTCCCCGGAGAAGCTGCTCCGGGTCTACTGTGCGCTATAACCCCCCAACATTGTCTGCTACCTAACCAACTTCCAAGTCTCTCGCTTCTGAATTTCTTCCCTTTGAACCAAGAAACGAACTAGACTTCAATAGACTTTCCGTGCCGATAAAGCGTCGTCAAGGCCAGTGGCACCTTGCATCCATCGAACACGGCGATACCACCTCTACCCAAGGCAGGACTGCTGCCAATCGGGCGCGCAAGCCGTGGAATACCTCCTGTCGACAATCCACTCCTCTTCAGAGAACCAATCCGCTGCCTGATTGAGATCTCAGTGTCAAAAGTGATCGATCGGATATTCAGGGGCAAACGTGTATGAGAACGAGAGCAACCTTCTCCTCAGCTATTGCGTCGTATCACACAAACAACATCGAAACCACCAAAGAAACATTCAGGGGACATACTCTGGCATCGTTTCAGCTTGAATTACGGCAGCTGGGTATGGTCGCCTTCGAAGGTGTTTCATGTAAATCAAACCTGCATTATATCCAAAGATCCACCCTACTCTACTTTAAAACAACAGCTCTGACATGGCCAAGAACAAAGGAATCGCGGCCAAAACAAGACCGGGGGCCAAGCCAGCAGCACCATTGCCTGGAGCAGCGGTGGGTGTTGAAGCCGCAGCTGACTCGGTCTCTGAAGCCGCCGAAGCAGACCCAGTCTCGGTTCCAGTGGCGGTTCCTGTTGTTTCTGTAGCCTTTCCAGTAGCCGTGGCCGTTCCAGTAGCCGTAGCCGAGCTTGTGCTCGTAGTGTCCTCCCTGACAGCCTTCTCGTACTGATCCACGACAAACTCGACCACCTCATCGCCGTACTTGGACACATACTCCCCATGCACATCCTCATCCTGACCCCGATCGCAGTACGTATCGCCCGTATCGCAGTAGGAGCGAATGATCCCAGTCCTGGTGTACTGTTCATCGCACAGCGTAATGTTGGTGCGGGGAAAGATCTGTAATTCAGTCAGCCATTGGAAGCTATAGCACGGTGCCACGAGGCCAGACTTACCCCGTCCTTCTCGCCAGTGCCCTGGTTGTACGACGCGTTGGCCACGTGGCTCGGGTCTCCGAAGATGACGATCGCAACGACTGCTTCAATTAGTTACTGCGGTATGCGGCTTGTCAATGCGAGGTGCTCACCGCTGTCTTCGACTAGATCCGTCGAGATGGGCCTGTTATCTGGGAAACTGCCGCCACTTCCACCACAGAACGTGTCTGTAGCGATTTGACCACCCTGGATGGCGTTAGTCGTCGTTCAGGTTATACCAAGGGCAGAAAACCAACCTGAGAGTAGCCAAAGACTGCAATCTTTCCATCCGGGCACGAGCTGTGATAGTTGGTGAGAAGCTCGGTCATGGCTTTGACACCGTCAGCCTCAGACTCATCGTAGGCTGGGTCAAGGAACGTTGCTGGATAGTCGAGAGGTTCGACGATGGAACCCTTGACACGGTCGGCGACATCCTCAGCGACCTCTCCAGTGATGCCAGCGCCTTTCTCCTCGCCTGTGCCTCGCGCGACAACTAGGTACAAGCCATCGGCACATTCCACATTGTTGCTTCTCTGGGCGAGAGTGGCGGCGACAAGTAAAGCCGAGGGGAGAGTAAAGGGACGCATTTTGAAGGGAGAGGCTGAGTGTGTCGCGAGAGAACGACGGACGTGTCTTTGATGGTCGAGAGAGACGTTGACAGCACGAGACTTTTGCAGACGAGGCCAACAGCTGAGCAGATCAGATGCAGCTGAGAGACGAGCTGCCGTTCTCGGGGGGTCTATTTATTTGTTGGTCTCGCCCCGTCCACGCGTCCAAGCTCCCGGAGCTTGGCATGGGTAAGGAGACCTTTTGGGCCGGCCCATTTGGGATGAGTCGCCAATGGAGGTTTAGCTTGTCCCGGGGGCCCCGTAACCCCGCAAGTTGGTGATGCTGCCCCTGTTCCTGGTCCCGAGGTTCTTTAAATTGAAGCTTGTGAGGGAGGGGGAGAGTTCGTGCGGAGGCTGCCGGTATCCGATATGCGTCTTGCTTGGCTGAGATGGACGGCATGGAACGCACGCAAATGGGTGGCATGCCTTGATGCTACCATGCGTTGAACTCGGCTCGGGTCGTTTGGAATACGGCTGCATGACAAAGGGCGTTGGTTAGTGGATGGCGTTGAATTAGAGTCAATGGAGCCGTTTCTTTGGCTGGTTTCAAGCGTTGGGTCTTGGCTTGACAGTTGAACCTTGTTGCAGCCTGACATGCTTTCACACAAAG
This sequence comes from Fusarium piperis, assembly GCA_027886205.1. Classification (NCBI taxonomy): domain Eukaryota; kingdom Fungi; phylum Ascomycota; class Sordariomycetes; order Hypocreales; family Nectriaceae; genus Fusarium; species Fusarium piperis. The sequence goes on from RZGM01000041.1 coordinate 69,945, forward strand.
TCTGCTTCATTTGGTGCCAATGCCTGCAGTTTGCGAGTCAAGGGGCTGCATAATTGAGACACGATGGATGCTAATGTTGGAGGAGGACTTTCCTTCTGCCGCCCAATGGGTGAAATCTTCATCCCCCACGCCCAATACGAATTTCACCTTTGCACCTCTGATGTCAACACCATGAGTTACAACATCCAGCCTTCTGGCCAGCTTCAAACCAGACCCCGACCTTTGGAATAATATCTCGAGATTGGAGTTGGTGCACTATGATTTTGAAACTTGTCATCTTTTACCCTATACCCAAAGTTCTCTAGAAGGCTGAGAAGAGATGTCGAATCATCACCAGTTCTGCGTTTTCAGCCTCGACTTTTGAGTCTGCTTCGTCCTCCCCACGCCTGCTTCAGACACTCCACACCCGCTTCCGCTCCATGCTCTGAATCACAGTTCGGCACTTTGAAAACAGCTCGCAAGGATGCGAACTATGTCTCGCTGTCAGTAAATGTCATCACCATGAAAAGAAAAGACAGCCACATACCGAGGGGGGACAAGATGAAATGAATCATTCAATGTACCACTGCACCCCGAAAGAACCATCGTATGACCGCGGAGGGCATGTCTCTTTGTGAAGTTTCCTGTCATGCTCGAGACAGTCCTTGCTGCAGTACCGAAAGATCCTGCAACCCTTGCAGACTAGACGGGGCTTCGGACTTCCGCAGCTGATGCACGTCTTGCTGCAGCAATGTCTCGTCGGAAGGTCGTCAACCGAGTGTCTGCATAGACTGGGGTCAGTTGATGTTGAAGTTGAAGAGTTGATGCTACTTACCCCAGGCCGCTTCCAACTTTGGGATCCCCCCTTGCACCCCGTGTCCTGTGGCGAGAGAGCGTCCTCTCGTACATGGCTTCGAAAACCCAGCGCTTGCCATTGTTCTTGTACTCCTCGCAGGCGGTGAGGACTTGGAGTTGGTGAAAGGGGGAGACGAGGTGGGGTGTGAATGCCTTGGCGAACTCGAAGTGCACAGGGTCAATGATGGCGCCAACCTTCATAGCCGTAACAACAGCCAAGATGTAAGTGTAGCGTCCAGCCCCGAGAGTGCAGGGAGAAGACATGTAGCGAGAAACGACTTCTTCCAGGATGGCATCGAGCAACCCATTACCGAGCATGTCAGCGACAAGCGTTCGATCCTCGACCAGGGGGCGCCAGATGGTAAAGTTCTGGTCTTCGTCTCCTTCGGCGTAGGCGAGCAATTCTCGAGCAATGTCGTCAATTAATTGACCAAAGTACTCGGCATCGTCTGTGTGCAAGATGTTGCATCTCTAAGACATCATCTTGGCAGTTTGATCGATTGTTGGGAGATAGGGAGTATGTGAAGAGGTGACAAGTCTGAAGAACTCGAGAGAAGCACTGAAGAGAGAATATAAGAGTGCATCGTGAGTGGTTCAAGGCTGATCAAGGCAAAGAACTAGATAATCCGAATCTGTATAATTCCAAAACGGGAACAAGGGGCAAACAATGCCAGTGGCAGAAAATGAAATGGGCAAATCCGGCTGGCGTTTGAACAAGCGGCCAGCACATCGGAGCAAACTGTCCGAGGGGAGAGTATGTAATCCGCATCGATAAAGACATAAATCCTCGCTTAGAATCTCCCACGCACAAAATTCTCTGCCTTTGCAAAAACATCCCCCGCCCTCTCCCTCTCCTATTCACCTTCACCTCTCTCCACAATCAAGCACAACTACCCAACCTCAACACGGCTTCACCCAAGCCTGCATCGCCTGCTCTTCCTTTCAAATCATCCCCTACCCTTGGTATTTTACCTATTATGCACCATCAAAAAATCACATCGCCCGCCAAGGCCGCACCATCCTGTGCTGCACCCTCAGAGCAACATGCTGCTCCTCGCGTTAAAGCCTGAGATAGGTTTGCAAGAAGCTCCCACTACACTCTACTTCCTTTACGCCTGAGGCAGGCTTGCAAGAGCTCCTGGAGCAACATCCTCCTCACTGCATTCTTAAAGCCCGAGACAGTCTTGCAAGAGCTCCTCCTAGAGCAACATCCTGCTCGTCGCGTTCGTAAAACTTGAGACAGGTTTGCAAGAAGTTCCCAAAGAAACACCACTCTCATCGCTTCCTTAAAGCCCGAGACAGGCTTGCAAGAGCTCTTAGAGCAACACCGCACTCATGACTTCCTTTACGCTCGAGACAAACTTGCAAAAGCTCCTCCTAGAGCAACATCCTCCTCATTGCATTATTAAGCCTGAGACAGGTTTGCAAGAAGTTTCCAAAGAAACACCACTCGCATCACTTCCTTAAAGTCCGAGACAGGCTTGCAAGAGCTCCTGGACCACCATCCTCCTCGTCGCGTTCTCAAAGCCCGAGACAGGCCTGCAAGAGCTCCTAGAGCAACACCACACTCATCACTTGCTTGAAGCTTGAGACAGGCCTGCAAGAAGCTCATCGTGAGCTAGGTAAGGATAACTCCCACCTGTCTTCCCAAGTCAGCGAGAGCTAACTACATGTTCTACAGTAGACACCCCGGCTGGCCCCATGTCTAGGCCCGGGGCGGCTCCAGGGCAGAAACAGAGGGCATTATAGCCTCTGAGCTACCCTCGTGGAGCAACTTTTTCGATCCTTCTTCCCGCAATATCATCTCTTTCGATTGCTCGTTTTCTACCCCAATCACTTGAAAACTCCGCAACCCATCCGCAAACATGCCTCCTGTCCGCCGTCGTCCAACCAACGTTCGGCACGCGCCCCTCACTTGTCGCCTTCTTACGCCCGAGACAGGCTTGCAAGAGGTAGGAATGACTTCTATCCTTCTAACCAAGCTAGCGAAAGCTAACCGCTGTTTTACAACAGACACCTAAGCGCGCCTCAGACCTAGCACGGGGAGCGTCCTCCACATAGCGTTCCTAATGCCCGAGACAGGCTTGCAAGAGGTAGGGTGACTTCCGTCCTTCTGATCAAGCCAGTGAGAGCTAACCGCTGTTTCACAATAGACACCCAAGCGCATCTCAGGTCTGGACGGCTCCAAGTCGAGGCAGAAGGGGATGATAGCCTCTGAGCGACGCATCTGGGGCAATGTTCTTCACATCGCGTTCCTGGCTCCTGAGACAGGGTTGCAAGAGCTCGTCATGAGCTAGATCCAACGTCCCGAGACAAGCTTGCAAGAGGTAAGGGTGACTTCCACTCTTCTAACCAAGCTAGTGAGAGCTAACCACTATTATGCAATAGACACCCAAGCGCGCCTCAGATCTGGGACGGAGAACGTCCTCCGCATAGCGTCCCTAACGCCCAAGACATGGTTGCAAGAGCTCGTCATGGGCTAGATCCAACGTCCCGAGACAAGCTTGCAAGAAGTAAGGGTGACTCCCACCCTTCTAACCAAGTCAGCGTGAGCTAACCGCTGTTCCATAGGAGACAACATGTCACTCCACCTCCGGCCCTGATGTCTCAGGTTCCTCTGCCCCAGGGCCAGACGCCACAGGGACCATTCACACACCACCCGGCCCAGGTTCCCGTGGCCCAGACGAACACCTTGCCATTTTGTCAGATATTGTTGACTTCTATGACGCACCCAAGAGGATTTGTCGTGCACGATATAGAAGAGCACGCCAGACATCATCGCCAGGCTCCTCCTAGGTATGCATACGTGCCAGTTGCGCCAGGCATGCCGGTGCAGTAGCCCATGGCCGTCCCGGTGTAATACCCTCAGTACGTCCCTATCGGTTTCTACCCATCGTACGGGGGTGTGTTTTTTTTGGTTCATCTTGGTTCATCTTGGGTTATTTTGGGTTGGGATGTCCATCCTCCCAAGGTCAACTTCACGAGCAAAACTGAAGCCTGGGGCTATGGGTGGTAGTGGAAGAGCTGTATGTGATGGAGATCTTGGCGGGTTTAATATCAATGGTTTCAAATGCTGACTTGGAGGGGGAACTGGGCCGTGACACCGATATTGAACAAACTGGGTTATGCTATCAAATTTGGAGAGAATGAGACACCAGATCAACAGCAACAATCTATTGCCATCAATGATGTCTCCAGAAGAAAGCATCGGGCACAATATCAAAGAGCACAATAATCAACATATGACAACCTCAGATCCAATTCTTGTGACGTAGCACTATTTCACGTGTTTGAATACTTGAGTCCAGTGATATCAGTCTTCTACCCACATCTCTTGCCTGGTTATCGTGTCTGATGAGGTCATATCCTCCAACTCCGCCTTGAAGCTATCACAGCCACAGAAAGCTCAGACACTGGGTCGATCGACCAGGATCAGGATAAATGGCGCGTGCCTGATTCGACCAATTAGAATGCCTAATCCCCTGTCCCAGGGCTGAACGTCCCCTGGGGTGGAGTTGGGATCCTGGGGCATTGCTGACGATCGACACTTTTACTTCCACATCTGGTCATTTGGTGCGCTCCATCGGAATTCAGAGCTCAAGAGCTATCTCGAGCTTCAGTATTTAAAGGCTTACGATCCCGCCAAGAAGAGGTATGTTTGCATCACCAAAGCACTGATATCCAAGTCTTCTCCTCACCGTCCTCAACACCAGTATCTCAGGGCATATACACACACACCAACACCTCACAATGGGCCACGGCGACTCGAAAATCCTCAACCCGCAAATCTCCCTCGAATCCGCTCAGAGGGGCGTACCCCCGGTCATCCGCGCCTCCTACAAAAAGTCATGGTCAAAGATCATCGTCCGCCTCGGCGAGCCTGACAAGGACCCCGTGTACTGCCTCTCCCTCCCCGAAGGTTTCTACGGCAAGATGATCATGCACGACGGGCCCGACCCCGACTCCCCGGCCCTCGGCGGCGCAAAACCAGACGGCTGGAGGGTCGACTTCAATATTCAACTCCCCGCCATCCCTGGCACCGACGCCGGGCAGAGCCTTGAGATCTTGCGCCACAAGAACAGGAAACCAGAGAGGTACTGGTTCGGCATGCAGGTTGGCGAGGGTGCAAACCGACATGTTGAACGCTTCGAGTGGCGTCGCTCTCATGGCAGCGAAGTCAAGAGTGTAGGAGAGTCCAAGTGGGGATGGAAGTTGGTGCGAGTCGGTAACAACATGGACGATCCGAAAGACGAGGCTGAAGCTTCTGGTGAAGAACCAGACCGCCCTGATGGCTTCACAAGCGATGGAAAGGAGGTTGTCGCCGTATGGGCCGACAGCAGCGTTGGCTGGAAGAGCATGTCAAAGATTGGAACGTTTGAGCTCCGAGGAAGCGGTCTCACGGGAGAACTGGGCACGCAGTGGGCGCTCATGGCTCTCTTGAGCTGCATGTGTCAGTGGCAAGCGATGATGATGGCATCGTCGACAACGACGGCAGTCGCTGCGGCTTGAGGTTGTGACGGATTGATTTGTATTTACAGGAGTATTCATTGGGAGCGTTTAGGAGCATGGCTGGGAGTTGGATAGATTGAGTTTATAATATCATGACGACGATATCCTTCAAGTTGCGATACATCATTTTACACACTCTTCTCCGCAATTCAGCCTTGCCATACTTTGATTCTTGATACTCCATTTACACCCATGTCATGATCTTCGGAGTCTTCTAAAAGCGGTGACAGCTCCGTGAATCCTACTGCAACCCTGCGAGCCTCGAACGTCTTGGCAGCACAATGCATTCCCCAGCTGTGCCTCTCCAATTCATTACCAAGCCCTACGCCATACTCTGAGGAGACATCGCCGAGTTCGATGCCCTTTTTTTAGCCCTGCAGTGTGCCTTTACGGCGTGATGAGTTGGGCTTTGGACATGGCCCCTGGTAGCCCGGGCCGTATAGACCGCATAGTTGACCATGAGCGTACGATAAACACTTGGCCCTGCTATAAGGGTCTTTACTAAAGCTCTGCTCCCCCAGGTTTTCTCTCAAACATTTGCCTCAACTTCAGAACAGCAAACACACCGCCACGATGCCATCTCTCACAGAATACTTTGGCCACACCATCACCAACTTCGGCCCCCTCACCACCACATTCACAGCACCGTCATCGTGTGCCACCGAGACGCCCGGCCGTGTCTTTTTCGGCAACGCAAGCAACCTCTCCCGACAATACGGAAACCCCGAGTGCTTGGGCGGCTACGTGGGGAACTGCATCCCATCTGGTTCGGCATACGATGACTACGTGACCTCGTACTGGAAGAGCCCTATGCAGGCATGGTACCCTTACTTTTCGCCCGGAGTGGTGTGTCCCAGCGGCTGGAGCACAGTCGGCACGCTTGCTCGTGCTGAGAACACCGGCTCATTTGATGAGGGCGGTGTCTTTACGCAAGATCCGCTTGCTGGCTATCCTACCAGAGTTAGGCCGTGGATTGGCCCTGATGAGGTCTGGTCTAATGCATTGAAACCGTCCGAGACCGTGGCGTACTGTTGCCCAAGGTAAGTCAAACCTGCATGTTCCGCATTGCGCGTATGCTGATATAGCCACAGTGGATGGACGGGTTCCATTGGAGGCGGCTGCTATACCAACCTTGGCCCTCATGAATCATTTAGCTACGAGTCAGTATGCAAAGCCTATTTCCCACCAGGCGGCATCGTCACGGTCAACACAGTTGAGGGTACCGCCGTGACGCTAGGGGTCTACTCTGTAGCGCAGGTGACGGAGGCATACTCCACCTCGACAGCGGCCATCACTGATGTAATGGAGGAGGAGGCTTGGGGGGACTGGGCGGTTGGCTCGGTGTATCCCGCGGTCGTCCTCGTCTACCAGGAAACCGATGTTGCAAAGGCAAAGGAGCAGGGCGAAGATGAGAGTGAAGACAAGGGCGAGGACAAGGGAGATGATGACAATGCCGCCTCGACTTTGTCGGCAGCACGGGGAATCGTTCCGGTGCTCGCGGTGGCTGTCAGTGTGCTTGCCGGGGCTGGCCTTCTGATGCCTTGGTGAGCTTTGTGAATGGGATATTTGGAACATGTGTGGCTACGAGGATATGAGTTGATGGATATGGATGCATACAAAGATACCTTGGCGTGTAGCATGCGGGTGACTTAGATATCATTCGAGTTAGTTTTAATGTCTCATCTTCTACTTTAGTGTCTTGCTTTGTAGAGTCAATACTAGATGCCCCTTTTCTTCATCTTTGTCACGGCATCATCCTTTCTACGGACCACTTCCATAGGCTCAGACCTAATCCTTCTCCTGATACTCATGCCACATACCATTCCCTCCGGTGCCAGTGTCGTCATTGAGCAGTCTAACCAGCCTCGTCACTCGGTTACTCTCCGTGCCAGCATGGCATGTCGCTTTCGTCACCACTCACCCACTTCGTACAGTACCAGATTTCCCATCACGAGCAATCAGATTACACTCTTGCATAGATCGAGTTACTCATGAACGACACATTTAGCCTGCTCGGTAAACATTGAACCGAGATGCCTCGCCGATCTGTGGGGAGGTTGTTGCGGGGAACCCTGAAGTGGACTGTTGGACATGGAGAATGGCATGAAGGCACTTTTTCCGATGTCCGGGTATTCACATCTAGGTTTCTTCGGGATTAAATATTCCGACCATAGAACGATATTCTCCCTAGTTATAAGTATATGGGGCAACTTGATCCCGTCCTCGTGCTTCTCTGAGTTCCACGAACAGGTCAACCGGGCCGCGGTAGAGAAACCATGCGTCCTCTTTGTGTATTTGGTCTATGGGCTGCTTCCCTCATCGCCTTGGTCAGCTCTTGTAAGACGGATGAAGACTGCAGCCTGAACGGCATCTGCACCAGATCACGCAAGCCCCAATCCAGCACAAAGGGGCATGCCAAAGTCTGTCTTTGCGACCCGGGATGGATCGGCGATGACTGCGGTCGACTCGACCTTGCCCCCGCAACACGATATACTGGCTACAACCATACTTATGAGCCTCCAGGTCCTGGTGACTTCAACATCTGGCCCAATGCTTCTTGGGGTGGTCGAATCATTCAGGACCATGACAACGCTTCCATCTTCCACCTCATCACGGTCCAGTTCACACGTGGCTGTGGGCTTAGGGGCTGGCGTCCTCATTCCTACATCATCCGCGCCGAGTCACACGACGGTCCTCAAGGTCCATATCACTACGCCGATGAGATATCTCCCAACTTTCGTCACAACCCAGATGTGGTCTATAGTCCGGCAGACGACAAGTACCTGCTATACGCCATAGGCGTCGACTACGACAAAGAATACACCAAGTGCGAGAGCATCAGTTACACAAGATGGCCAAACAACATCTCCGTCTCCACAGCAGACGACATTCGCGGCCCTTGGTCTCCCTTTGAGGTAGTCGTCAACAGCGACCGCCCAGCCGGCATCCATGCAACAAACCCCTCAGCCTTTCCCCTTTGGACACCCAAGAATCCTACAAGCGAGATTGTTCTTGGCATGAAAGACTACTCCATATTCACAGCCAAGTCGTGGGATGGCGACTACAACCTCAAATACCAAGCAACGTGGAACGTGTCGGAGCGGGAGAACCCCTGGTGGACCGAAGACCCCTTCTTTTGGCGTGACAAGCGCGGGAACTGGCACTCGATCAACCATTGGCTGATAGACTACGTCGAGCACGACGGTCAGCAGTGGCCGCGAGTCGGATCCCATCTCTTTTCTCGCAAGTTAACCGGGCCGTGGCATTTCAAGCTCCAGGAGGCGTTCAGTTCCAATGTGACGTTTACTGATGGTTCGTGGCAGGTGTTTAAGCGCAGGGAGAGGCCCAAGCTGTTCTTTAGTGACGATGGGGAGATGACGCCGCTGTACATGACCAATGGTGTTCAGGAGATGAACCAGACGGGGGCGGCGTTTACTTTGGTTCAGCCGATTGGGAAGAAGTGGAAGAAGTTTGAAGAGAGTTTGGGCTTTGGTAAGGGTGCTAGCTGAAGTTGTCCAGGCGTCAATACCAAGCTTTGTTCTCAACCCTCAATGACCTTAATTACACCTCTATTGTAATCTTGCCTGGGGATGCATGTCAATCTCAGTCAGCAAGGAGTAAAGTACAAGCGATACCACGTACGGCACACATGTCCTGTCAGCTGCCCTCGTCTGGTTACTATGCAGCCCGTGCCACGATGATGCTCCGGCCCGTGCTATCCTGACCTCATTCTGTGCTAAAGTGTGCTATGGGTCTTGGGCTCTGTTGTACTGTGGGGCCGTACGAATCCTCCACTAGCTAAGGGGGTTACTCGAGCACTGGATTTCTTACTCCCCGGCAGGCAAGTGGAGGTATCACCTCAACCATTCAACACCACAGCCATACGACACGACTTCCGTCTCCTGTCGAGCGGCGCAGTACGTTGTAGCTCCATCAGCAGTATTGCTACAAAAAAACGCTGCCCGCCAGATTTGAATACCCGGGTTAGGAGGCGAGGCCGCGTTGTACCCGGAGATCCCCTCAGTCATGCTCCCGTGTTGAGTAGGCCAAGTATAAGCCGCCGTTCCATTGGCAGTATTGCTGCTGTGAGTCGCCACGCCTAAGACGTCAGAATGTGGGTTCAGAAACGAGACAGCGTCGAAACCAAAGATCCCCTCGGTCATGCTCTCCTGTTGAGTAGGTACAGTATAAAACGCCGCTCCATCAGTAGCGTTACTGCTAAGACTCCCTGCCCATAGAAAATCAGAGCTGGGGTTTAGAAGCAAGCCTGCTTCATAAGTAGAAAACCCTTCCATCGTGTTTGCGTGTTGGGCAGGCAATGCATAGACTGCGGTTTCATCTGTAGGGTCACTGTCAAAGGTCGCTGGGAGTTGAGTTGGATGGGCCGTATCATTTAGCATATTGTAGTCGGTCTCAGCAACCACATCCGTTCCTGCTTCCGTTGCTGAGTACACATATCGGTGTTCAGGGGATGGAGAGTCGTATTCAAGTGCTCTTTGGGGATCTTCCCCCTGATTGCCGTTGCATCGTTCTGTGGCGATACTAGGCGCTGTAATTGCTGTGATAGCTGGGACGACCGAGAGATCGGTGTCTACACCAGTGAGTATAGGCATCCAGAAAAGAGTCTGTGTTGGCGGCCGACCTGTACCATTTGCAATCTCTCGACCTCCTTCATCATTGTCGATATCTCTCGCCTGTTCTATGGTTTGTAGCATCCGTCGCCTCTTTTCGCGCTGAGCAAGCCGGAGCTTCTCAGAAGCGAGGCCGGACAGGGTCCTCTTCCGCTTTGCCACCTCGGCCGTGATCGGCAGCCCCTGTCTTTTGCGGGTGTTGCAGCCATCGGGGTGTCTCACGCCCGAGGACACTCGCTGGAGCGACATGGAGCAATACGGGCACTTCTTTAGATCGGTTGGAACTTCAACGTCTGTAGAAATCAGTCCGGCTTCCTATATAGGTTGGCAATACATTACGCCTCATATAGTGACGCTGGAGAGCCTGATAGGACTCCCTCGACACGTATCTACAATCCGGCTCAGGACAGGCCAAGTCTTGCTCGCCATCGGGGTTGGTCGAATGGGTTGTGTAGCGTACAAGCAGCTCGAGCACATATGGAAGCGAAGGCCGAGGCTAGGATCTATACGTGAACATGTGGTGAACGCAAAGGATTCAGTATTGGCCAACCTGAGCAAAGATATCATTGACATCGCGAAGGAATCGGGACTGTGGAGATGTCAGAGGCGTCAGTTGTCCAAGAGGTGGGTATTTGACTTTTTCGGCCTGTATATGTTCTCGCAGCTTGTCGGCAGTGTCGAAACACTTCGCGCAAAGATGGCACATATGATCCATTGGAGTTATGACACGGACGTCTTTGGATGGTGAAGATTCCAGGAAACCGCTCCCTCTGACGCGTTGCCACGTGCTTCAGGCACCAAAGTGGCACCACTTGTGCGGAGTTAAAAGGCCCAACTGATGATTTATTAGCCAGCCTTGCCAACAAATATCAGTCGTCCACCCTTACGAAAGCTTGAAAACCCCACACATCAAACATCAGTATGTTTATACTTGCTTCTTTCATGTCTAAATGCTAACCTCTATGCAGTATTCCTACTGAAAAATCATCTCTAAATATGCCAAACACTTGCGATCTTTGCCATGGCCGCCCGGAGGGACCTCACAACTGTGGTCTCTGTGGAGTCTCTCCGCCCCCAAAGCCGTGAATGAGGCTGTCAAGGGTGGAGGGGGGATGATTGGCTCTGGAGAACAGTGAAGGGATAAAGTGTACACGCTCGGTTATCCTACGTACGTGGTCGCCAGCGTGAATTCGGGCTGGCTGCAGCAGTTCAGCACAACCTCCAGGATGGTGAAAGCCACCCCCCTTGTCGCCTTTTTTTTTCCCCTCAAACGAACCCCGATTTGAAAGATCAAGGCAAAGTCTCCAGTGCGATCTGCTCACAAGATCATGTATTGTTAAACTACAATGAGAAAGTACTTCTCGTAACCCCATAATACACAGTGGTGGCTGTCGATGTTCAAATCACAACCGAGGCAAGCATGTTTGTACCATGGTAGAACTTCACGCTATCACGGTGGGTCGGATGACCACCTACCTGCAGTCTCGCTGCAGGAGGTACTGTATTCCAACATGAGTCCTATAGCACATTATAGCACAAACCCCATAGCACATTTGAGCACAGAGCCATCCATAGCACATTTCAGCACACGACCTATAGCACATTTCAGCACAAGATCCACAGCACAAGGCAGCCATGAGATATTTGTCCTCCAATCAAAGTGGCTCTGGGAGATGATTGGAGCTGCCCGTCGTGGCTCAGCAGCCAAAGCTGCACACCAGCTCATGTAGGCAACTGAAGTGAAAGCTGCATATCCTCACATACGGAGGATCTCGTGCAGTGAAGATGGTGTGCTGACTCCCATTCACGGATCCGGGTGACGTGTCTACGTGCAAAGAAGAGAGAACGACGGGACGCTACAAATGGACAGGCGCTTCTTTCAGTCAAAGTATATATCTAGACCATCGCAACAACTTGAAGAGATTCCTCAATAGTACTACCTACCTCTCATCTATCTATTGTACGCGCTTATCCCATCAAGGGCCGGGCTTCAGCTATAACAAAGAACACAATACCACCTCTCATCCCAGATACTCAAGTTTTTTTTGAAACTATGACAACATCCTCAGGACGCTCAGGGATCTGTTTATGTTGTGGTCACTTCTTGAATGAGCATGCGTTACCGAAAGATTCCAAGTGCAAGAAGTGCAAGAAAGCGTTTGAAATCTGTCAAGTCGGGTATCACGGTCATAGGAGAGCCAGTCCTTTGGGGTGGAGGATCTGCAAGGTCCCATGTGGTTGTGGTGAACGCTATTACCCTGATAAGGCCAGGGAAGCGCAGCCATTGCAGCCTCACGAGTACGTCACAGATCACCCCGGGTATCGCCCTTTGGAGGGCGTTGTCGACGCCGCGGACTATGAGCCTACCTATGTGGACCTTTCAGTCAATGGAGATCGGCTCGAGTTCTACGGTCTAAACGAGGAACTCATCTCGACGAGCCGGGAGCATTGGCGGGTAACGACTGTCCTATACCAGGATGTGCCCACTGCTTGTTTCCAATTCGACGATGGCACAGGTTATTCGTATTACACCTGGTCGCTGGGTGTGGATGATGCCCAGGAGGCAGCGGAGCAAGGTCCAAGCGAACGATCACTGGGCAAACAGCCTGAGCGTGCACCTCAGTCTCTCTCTCATCGCCGCACGTTTTCTGAGGACTCTGAGGATCCACTACAGTGGAGCGAGGAGAGAATCGAGGCGGAAACTCAGCGGTTAAATTCCGAGATGGCACGACTTGCTGTCAGTGGAGAGAGTTCCCAACAAGCCGAAGAAAATCAGGCTCCCACCAGTGGGAAACGCGAACCCGTCTCTGCTCGGATGAACCGCAAGGGCATGGTGGAATTCACAGTGAAGAGCGGGGAGAACAAGGGGGAGGAAGGGAAGTCGTCGAGAGGGAAGTGGAAGTCCGAAGGGCGAGGGTTCATCTATCGGCGGTCCGACGGCCGTACCTTTTATGCGAAGGAGATCAAACCTGCTAAGAAAAGGTGATGGCCAGGAGCGGTGGAGGGGGTTTCATTTGCGTCACTCTTTCAACAGGGGAACTACCAAGAATGCAGCACTATGTGAGAAAGGATGAAATCGGTTCGTGTTATCACCAAACAATTTGAATACAACTTGTCTTTCCTTCGATGGTACAAAAAAAAATATGACCAAGAGTGCCGGAGAAAGGCATTTCCATAGCAACGGCCCTAGCGCAGATCAATACCTGACCGTACCAGAAATAAGCGATGATTGGAGGCTCCGGCTCCACCTGCCGTCTTACCGAATATCCTTCATGTTGACAGCTAGTCCTTCCCGTTCACGTCCCCCGTTCCCCATCTTCGTCTCCATTTTCCTCGGTCGACTATCGTCTCATGGACGCTCGCAACGCCCAGATTCGCCGTTGGGTAGATACAGGGAAACATGTAATCTTGACGAGCTACGAAAAGGCTCCTAGCGCCCAATTGCCATCGAACTCTGACGATCTCGACGAAGCCGATGTCGAAAGTGTCTCCAGTGACGGCAGCTCCGTCGTGTCGTCCACCGCCTCCACGGGCTCGACGCCCACAGTCGAGAAGCTTATCGCATCCGAAGATGATGTCCTCATCCCAAAGCAAGCGGAAGTAGATCTTGTGTTCCAGAGAGGCAAAGATCTATGGTCTCAACTGGTCACGTCTGCTCGATCTCTGCCCTCAACTTCCCTAGCGACAGGTCTCAATGACCCTTCCATAACATTGAAAGACGTTCCCGCACTGCCCGAAGTCCTTCCGAAACGCTGTCTGCTCTTTGGACGGCCATTATGGCATGTACCAGGTGCTTCGACCGACCAAGACGAGGATGAACAGAATGAGGATTTCGACCTGCAGCACGTACACGGCGTGCTTAAAGATTCCTGTCTCGACTATCTGACACCAATCAAGTGTCAAGTGTCCTCCAACGTCGCCTTTGGCAATGGCAACAGTTCTACGGCTTCGGAAAACGGTCCTTACCCACCTGGCCTGCTGCTCTTGACACTCTGTTGGTCCTACATCTTCTCTGTACGGCTCTGGGAACTTCAGGGCAGACAGGTCCTGTACACTTCGTATGCGCTACGGCCCCAGCCGAACAGGAACCCCCGTTGCCGTCCAGACGTTGTCGGCATAGACCTGGGAGCCTATGCATCTCAAGGCCTCGTGAGATGGCTATGTGCTCTGCTCACGCCGAGGCCTGGTTGGTCTGTTGAAGGCGGAGGCTATACGCCATGGACAGCATTTTGCTCTGGAGGAGCATATTTCACCATCATTTCCCACGGAGCTACGGCATCCACGCCAAATGACAAGGCGCCAAGCTCTGCTGAAGCTGTAGAGCTTCTCGTGGAACTCGGTTGTTTATACGGGTTTGACTCTAGCCAAGGCAGTGACCGCGGGAAAGGGCATGATTCGTTATCTCCAATCTTGGCCGGATTCGTGGCCGCTCTCGCCTTGCCGTTCTACCGCGATATGGGGCTTCAACCACAGTTTCTCGCGCCAACATTGCAATTAAATCCAACCAAGATGCGTCCGGAGCCTATACGACAGTATGTCGCCGATCTCCGATATTACATGACGCTCAGCATGGACTCAATGGCGGTTGGGTCAATAATCTGGAGCATCTTCTGGCAACCAGATGTCGAGTGTAATCTTGTCAGTCCTTGGCTGAGCTCGACTCTCAGCGTGCTGCGCCCGCTTATCGACTCTGGAGACTTGGACATCCTTGTGAAGGCTTTTGCACTCCGTCGGCCACGAGTTGCTCTATGGTGGTTAGGCATTTTTCTTCTGGGAAGCCCTGCCATCCCCGGCTTCATTGTGCGCTACCTGGAGACATCCCAGGAGCGTTGGGGATATGGAACCATGGGAAGGCCTGACATAACTGTCTCTTCGTGGACTGGGTCGCCTCAGTCTTTCCTGGATGAAGCAACATCGCGCGCGTACGTGGACTTGAATGAATCCGTGTCTAATGCCGATCTCCTACGATGTCGGTACAACATGCGCCTACAAGACAGAGCCACTATGCCTTTGTCCTGGCGGCCCTTTGGAGTCGCCCCCAAGACTATGATAGAGCCTGAACTCTGGCCCTGGCTGGAGCGCCGGTTCGTTAGAACATATGAGCACTGGGTCTGGTATATCAAGGAAGGAGGGAAAGCTGTCCGTCAGGATATTCAGCAAGGGTTCAGGAAGGACACTGGCAGGTTTGTTGAGGGAGTAGCCGACTGCTTGGATTTGATTCACTCGAGCGATACTGCGGAGCGCAGCCCGAACGCGAATTTACAACCCTCCCTGGAAGCTACGTGGCGAATGATCAGCTTCTGCATAGAGGACATGGGTGGCGATCGTGATAGAGAGGTATCACTTATTCCAGGTGCCAAGATACATCCTTGGCTGGACGAGTGGAGGGGACTAGAATGATGAGACGGTTTGCCTCAAAGATGGGCTCGGGCTACGACCGTGATGGTTCACAGGCAGAGCGTGGTCGGTACGAGAGTGTCATCGCTAAATATGTCATGATGATACAACTATAGTGGCTATGAGACCCCGAGCCTATCCATACAACTCCCCTTCCATGCTTATCAGCACCTAAAACATTGCATTTCCGGAGCTCCTGAGCTGTTGCTGTGTCGCGGTGCCGGCATCAGCACCTTTTGGGAGACGAAAAACCGCGGTATCTACGGAACGATAGCGCAAGCCACGACATGGAAAAGGGTGAAGATATGTACAGCTGGTACTTTGACTCAAGATCACGTCAAGGCTGCAACCGCATCGAAACTTAAACAGTATGACTCCTCTAGGAAGGCTAACCGCAATACTATTCGCTTCAACCCCATCTACACAGTGGTGGTACAAGAAGAAGGATTGCTTTGCGTGGCGTCGGACAGACTTTCTGAGATCTCTTTTATGGATAAGCGCCGACGTCCACACAATTCAAGGGACAAGCCGGGAGAAGCTCTTCTGTGTAGGAGGGACATCGTTACACTTTGCATGTTGCGGCTTTGATACTGCTATGCTGCGGATGCTGCTTAATTACCTGGCTACCGAGGACATCAACCGGCTCACCAATACAGGATTCACACCCTTGATGCTTCTGGCTGCAAATGGAGTACTTGGGTAGGTAGAGGTAATGAGAATGGAACAGCCGCTTCAGGATGCTGTGGCTAATTGAGATCGCAACGTAGGATAACTGGACCGAAGGGGGGTGCTATTGACTATTCCCAAGTCAACCCCTTTTTCAACTCCCGTACAATGCTACTTGTCCACGGCTTAACTCGATGAAGGTATGTTCAGGCAGAAACAGACACAAACAACCACCGAAACAAGGTCTAAGAATCTCCAAACAGGACAGGGGGCTAAATAGGGGCAGGGAACGGGAAAAGTCCTCCCTTGTCAAAGCCATTACGATAACAACCAGAACTACTATTTATCGACTAGTTAACTCTTCCACTATCTTCTGCTAAAATCCAGCAAAGGCCTGTTATCACCTCATTCTCAACTCCACCAATCAAGTCCCAGAACAGAACCCAGATCCACCAACAATGGTATATAAGATGGCGCTAGTCTCTGACAAACAAGTCATTCTTTGCACTCAACTCACTATCCAAACATCCACAACCATGGCAGCCGCTTCTACTACCCAGCCGCCGCTGCGAATCGGCACCCGAAGGTCCAACCTGGCCATGGTCCAGGCTGAGGGCATCCGTGACAGTCTGCAAAAGATTGCACCCGACCGCACGTTTGAGATTGAGGCTCTCAAGACACTGGGTGACAAGGACAAGTCCACGGCGTTGTACAGTTTTGGGGCAAAGAACCTGTGGACGACCGAGTTGGAGGAGAAGCTCACTTCTGGCGAGATCGATGTGGTTGTTCATTGTCTCAAAGGTATGTCAGCCATTCCTTCTGAGTGGGCGGTGCTAAACCCATGCTAGATATGCCAACCAAGCTGCCCGACACTTGCGATCTGACAGCGATTCCCCTCCGGGATGACCCCCGTGATGCTCTCATTGTCAAGGTTGGCCTGCCATACAACAGTCTGAAGACGCTACCCGAGAGTGCTGTGGTTGGCACATCATCGGTGCGACGCTCAGCGCAACTTCGCCGTCTCTACCCTCACTTGCGCTTTGCCAACCTACGCGGCAACGTCGAAACTCGCCTGGCCAAGGTGGACGACCCCGAGAGCGAGTATACCTGCATGATCATGTCTGCAGCCGGTCTACAGCGAGTTGGCCTCGAGCACCGCATCACTCAGTATCTGGGCTCCAAGGACGGAGGAATCTACCACGCAGTTGGCCAGGGAGCGCTCGGACTAGAGATTCGCAAGGGAGACACCAAGACTCTTGAACTTCTCAATCAACTAGTCGATCGAAAGTCTACTTTGGCGTGTCTTGCAGAGCGTGCTCTTCTGCGCACCCTCGAAGGCGGCTGCACTGTCCCCATTGGCGTCGAGACGGAGTGGGTTGATGAGTCGCAGCTTCTCCTGAGTATGAGAGCGATTGTCGTCAGCCTTGATGGAACTCGAAGTGTTCAAGATACGACGGATGCAACGGTGCAGAATGAGGACGAGGCCACGGCACTGGGGCGGGAACTGGCTGCGAGGCTGGTGAAAGGGGGAGCAAGTGAAATCCTTCAAGAGATCAACGCCAATCGACCGTCCAAGGAATGAGAGTGCCAAGGAATAAAAATATCCAAGAACAGGATAGAAAGAGATAAAGGACAGCAATTTCTAACAGATGGAGGCGCTGCAAGTGTATACCTAGGTATTAAATATCCACCCAACTCAACCCTTGAACCATCACCAGTCTTTGAACGCAGTACATACACCGGGGCCTAGCGAAATGACTCCAATATTAGGGATGTTTTCAAAGCTGTCGATTTACTACCCTAAGCTCTATTCAATTATCCCGCCAAAGAGATAAACACATGACCCTCCAAGTTACGCCTTGCGCAATCCTCCGCAACTTGCCGCCAACCGACGTGATCACTCTAGATTAGATTCTCTTCGTATCAACATCGGGCCCACTGGGACTGTCGAGTAGTTTTGGACGACTTGAGAGAACTCCGACATATCATCGCATTCCTCGTCGGAGCAGTTGTCGAGGTTCTCAGATTGCCAGTCCAGGATGTAGTTGTAGGCCGTCTTCCCACTTCTATCCCTCAGAGTTCGATCTGCCCCATAATCCAGAAGCGCCATGATAGGTTTGTGATATCCAACATTCATCCAACCACTTGTGCTAATGATCACCTCTATCATTAGATGCAACGCAGTTTGCCCCGCGTCGTCCTGCGCGTTGACATCAATCCGCCGCGGCTCTCCAAAGAGGAATGTAACAAGCTGTGACAGCCTCTCAGCATTATCAGAATATACTACATATTCAGAAAGCGCCGAGTGGAGGATTGTTTCGTTCTTGTTGTTGACAGCGTGGAAATTGTAGCCCAAAGCAAGGACGCGTTCCAACAATAGGAGCACTGAGGTGTCGAAAATACACCGACGTAGCTCGTAGTGAAGAAATGTGTTTCCACTGCCATCCACAGCATTTATTTCCACCTGCAATTCCTCAACAAGAAAGCTGAAAATGTTTCTGTGAATTCGAAATCCCCTGCAAGCATTGCGGAGGAGCATCAAGTGATTGTTTGCCGAAGCCTTGTGCCGTTGGATCAGCCTCCGCGCAAGATGGATATTACCCGAGTATATGGCGAGAACCAGCGGCGTCTCTGTCAAGCCGTTGGCTATGGCATTGACATTGAACTTATACTCCTCAATCAGTTCATCGCAAAGATCCTCGAGACCGGATCTCGCAGCGTAATGTAGCAGGGTTCTCCTACCGTCCGGTTTCGATACTTGGCGTTGAATCATTCTCTTGCCCCGGTTCGTTTCGGCCAATCGACGAAAGGTGCCCGTATGCCCCTCCTGTACAGCACATTCGAGGGGGCTAATCCTGGAATCTCTATGTCGCCTGGTCGGGTCTGCACCATGGTCCAGGAGCAGTGACACAACTCGTTCGTGGCCCTCGCAAGACGCCCAGCGAAGAGGGGTCCACATGTCGGCTTCCGATTGCACTGCTAGTCGTCGCGAAAGGATCCATTTCCCATCAAGAACATGTTCTGCAACGTAGTGCAGCCCCAAATAGCAAGCGAGATGTAAAAGTGGCATCCTGGGGAGACATGGCCAGAATCGACGCCTGTCCTTGAGTACATCATCCCTCATTGAAGATGTCTTCGTAAACCACTCCTTGTTTTCTCTAATGAGTCCAACGGTCGACACCTTGTTCAGCTGTCTCATGTGGTCAGGCCAGAATAGCGCAGCGTAAGATTCAAGTGGAGGGTACTGCTCCAATCGATCATAGTTGGGTACTCGCTGAATGAGGAGTTGAAGCAACCGTCGACATATGGTTAGGTGGCCTTGGTCCTCGTCTACATGATATCTCATCATCCCAGGATGCGATGACTCTGAAAGCATGAAGTCCTTTGCGCTTTGGTGAACGAAACCAACAACTGTCACTCGTGACACTGGCTTCTCAAAGTCCTCACTACGCTCTTTCCCCCATTGGAGTTTATCGATATGTAAGCCAAAGTACCTGTTATCATCCATTTCAATGGATTGAAGTAGATGGCCGCAAGCTTCAATGTAGCTCTTGCACACGTCTTCTCGAGTCATGAATTCTGTGCCCTTGATCTGAAGGGCCTCACAGAGTTCCGAGACCGACAGTGGTACCCGGGCCAAAGTGATCCAGGTCAATAGCTCAGCTATCACTGATTTGTCTTCAGGTTTGATTTGATCCAAAATTCGTGCATATACAGCATCGAGACCGCGGGGAAGCTGTTGTAACGATGCCTCAATCTCCCGGGCCGTTTTCTTGTTGAGATCTGCAATCATGAAACTGACCCAGAGAAATGTGCCTTCAGCGCGGTCAGACAAAACAGCCTCGATGTGTTTGAGCAGGTCAGAGTCTTGGATGCCCTTTCTCACGCCAAGAATCGAGACTTGATCTTGAATGTACGACTCAATGTCATGTCTCTCATTGTCGATTTGAACATGGGCAAAGGTGTGTAGTGCCTCTGGAAGACACATAGGATGTCGCCTGCTCAAGATGGCGACTTTGAAGCCGTGTCTTGTACTGGTGCCCGGGTTGAACATGTCCTTGAGTTTGAATAGCAGCGGCTCTAGAGAGACCTCGGAACACTCATCAAGTGCATCGAGTACACAGTAGATTGGCGTATCAGTCAAGGCTGATACCATTGCTTGAAAGATGGCCCATAAGCTCTCAAAAGAAGACTCGAAGAACAGCCTGCCCTGTTGGACTTTCCAATGCGCCATCAGAAGTGGCAGTAACCTTTCATGACGTCGAATGAGCTGGTAGACGAGACCACGGAGAACATTGACTGCTGTGTTTCGTGTCGATACTTTGTTGTCGCAGAAAAAGTAGACGAGGGTACAGCCAGACGAGACAACGGTGGCTTCCAGGTGCTGGGTGAGAAAGATTGAAATGAAGGTTTTGCCCTTGCCGGGGGGGCCAGATATCCAGAGAAGGCTTGATTCGGTGCTTTCCCAGGTCTTGTATCCTTCAGTCGAGATGATCCATTCACAAGTTCCGGCGCTCCTCTTGCCTTTGGCAGTGAGTATGGCGTTTCGATCATTTGTCGGGTCAGTGGCAAATAATGCCTGGAGGCATCGTTCCTCTTCGGTGCCAGTCTGATTAGGTCTCTGGCCAACCTTGTCGAGCACTTGGCTCAACTGTTGGTGGTTTTGGTGTCTGCTCTATGTCAGCCATGTGCCAAGTCAACCCGATCCCTAGAGGTAGGGGTCCAATCCACATTTACGACTTGCTGGTTAAGGTATAGGTAGGTTGAGACATGATAGGATTCATAGGATAAGAGAAGAGCCAAGGTTAGGGCAGAGTTCGGGAGGGATAACCTACGAGTTGACTACCTGGATCTGGAGAGTGAGCGTGCTCTTCAACCGTTCCAGTTGCGTAAACAATTCTCGGATATCTGACTCTTTGGCGAGGCCTCCAATGGCCTTCCACGTTTTTCGGTCGACGGGGTCTGAGTCGTGGAAATCGAATCGATCGAAAATGGCACATAGGTCAGCGCTCACGGATGTGCAGCTTTGGATTGTATCGACGATGGCCTGGCCACTCCCGGGCGCCGGAACCCCGTGAGTCGGGGTCTCGTGTACTAGAGTATCGTGGGCCGAACTGTTGAGGGTTGGGGAGTGTCGGATCTCTTCCACGAGGGCCTGAAGCTGCTCAAGCTCTGACCTCCAGACTCGCACCTCTTTGGGACCATCTTGCACCTTGTCGTAAACCTTCTTGCACAATTGAACGATCTTGATGGTCTGCTCCGCGAATTGCGTCGTGGCGGTCGCGATAGCGAGGGGGTCCGCCATTGTCGCGCTTGTATTCGTTCGTCAGACTCGGGTTCACCGCGCTTGCTTAGGATGATGGACAGCTGAGAATGAGGATGAAAAGTGAGGGGCGGAGACAGGCTCTTATGTTACGTTCGGAATCAGGCTGTGACCGCCAAGACCTGCAGGTGATGGAGGCCTCAGCCCCGACGTGTTGGTGGCAGGGTAGGGCCGCCTTGCGGGCGAACCAGGCGTACATCGTTTAGGCAACTACAGATCAGTTTAGCTCTTAGTTAGGTTAAATTGTCTAAAAATTTTCATCCATGTGGAAGAAAATGGGATTTGTTTATGATCTTCATCTGTTTTCTTCCTAAATGTTATAGTGAGGTTATCCTAAGCATAGGACTATGCGGCAACATCACACAGGTGATGCAGGCAACACTTCTATCCTCCAAAGCTCCATAGTACCATATTACTATGAGAATAAGCTGAAAATTCCTGTAATACCCCTTCAAAGGAGTTACCGAGATAGATAAGCAGCTGGATGAGGACTCGCCGAGACCTGAGGGCCGGCCACTCCTCCAGCATCACCAACATCGTGTATGCCCAAGAGGTCGCACCTAATAGTGGCTAGCAATGAGCACCCACTCCACATATCATATAAGAAAATCATTACTACTAAGGGCGCCTCAGAAAAAGACATCGATAAAGCCATCAATATGCTTTTCAAGGTGAAGAGTTATCGGGCAAAGAAGATGCACCACGTTGGTTGGCTCTTACACATCATGGTATGAAACCAGAGGAGCCCCTCAAGTCCAACCCGCCGGCGCTTATTTCATTGGAAAGGCCTTGGAGGGCATAGACGTTAACTCTAGTAGGTGGTCACGCCCCTCGCGAGAGCTTCAACGGGCCACGCCTCTCTAGTTCCGTGCTTCATCTAGTTGAAAGGATAAATCTCTTCAGCTTAGCCATACCCACCCAGTCCCCTTCAACAGTACCTGCCATCTCTCTGTCGACCCAGCCCTGGGTATAGCCGCCACCAAAATCAGTAATCCACGCCTTGTTGTCGCCGTCTATCAAGACGTTCTCTGCCTTGACATCTCCCCAGACTACGCCAGCCTTGTGCAGCCTTGTGAGTGCGGCATCGAGCTGGTTTACCCACTGTTCTCTGATTGCAGGCGGGGGATCATCGGGTTCATCAGGATGGATTCTCGTGGACAGTGGGCAATCTCCATTGTCAATGTAAGTCAACAACAGGCCAAGAATGAAGTCAGAGTCATCCATGACTACGCCATATAGGTGACATAGGTGCAGCTGAGAGTTCAAGCCGGCTGCGAGAATCATCTTGTAGGCCGCAAGCTCTTGTTGAATCTGGACGCTAGAGTTGCATGGCTTGAAGAAGCATTCAGTCTGGCCGTTGTCGATGAGAACCTTGTTAGGTGGCTTGAAGAGTGCGTCCTCGGGATCTTTGAAAGTCAAGATGATTCTGGCAGGATCGTACAAGGCTGTCCATGTCTCCAGGTCGTCGAGCAAGTCGTCATCAAAGCGGACAAACGACGGCCGATACGGAGACCGTTCCGCTACGACACGGCGCGGGTACGGTTTTTCATCAACAATGTCTAGGGCAAAGACGAAAAACTGTGGGAAAAGATGGTCTCGAAGAGTGATCCTAATGTCCTTTGGGAGGCATGCCGGGCTGGGCGCGAGCTCGACGAAGAGCGGCTCAAATGGGGCCATGACCCATTCGTAGACGTCGGTGTCGTAGATATCACCAAGGACCTCTTCGCCTGATCTGAGCACCTCCAGGAACGAAAGATACTTCTCCGTCATCATGGGAGAGTTGATAAACTGGGACGGTGAAACTTTGATGTAAAAGGCCTTGCCATTTCGGCGGACCGTGAAGCGTGCATCATGATCATCGTCCCGAGTGCCGGTGATGTGGTGTTCGATCTCGTATCTCGGCGCGGTAGTCATTTCGGAGGCGCCAGTGCGTGGGACAAAGGTGAAGGGCCTGTCTATCCAGAAGGGTAGGTAGACACCGATCCCACAAAAGGACGACTATTTAAAGGGGAGGTTCGCGTTGTTTTATTCGTCTGAATGGCAGCGCGTTCGATGAGTAACGACGGTTGGCAGTGAGGTATGCAGCATAGGAAATAAATCTTCAATCTTCTCAACCTACCAATAAGCACACACGCACTATACCAGACGTGCCGTCCACGACCCCGCCTCACCATGTCGCACACGTCTACGTCAGAATGTCTTATCAGCCTCTCTCACAAAGAGGCGTCGGTGGAAGCGGGGGAAGACTCTTCCTTTCACGCCCAAGACGCACACGGCAAACTCAATAAGCAATGGCTTCAACCGTCGAAATCTCTCTGCCCAACGGGCTCAAGTACAAGCAACCTACCGGCCTCTTCATCGACAACAAGTTTGTCAACGCGACGGGCGACGACTTTACCGTGTACAACCCAGCGTGCGTAGTTCACATCTATCCCTCCGTCTTTACTAACCAAGACAAAGAACCGATGAGAAAATCATCACCATCAAGGGCGCCTCGGAAAAGGACGTCGACAATGCCGTCGATGCAGCTCGTCGTGCTTTTCAAGGTGAATGGTCGGAGCTTGCGGCCGTTGATCGCGGTGCTTTCCTGTACAAGATTGCTGAGCTGATTGATCGTGATCGCAAGCTTCTTGCTAGCATTGATGCATTTGACAATGGCAAGGTATGAACTGCTCGATTGCTAAACGAAAAGAGGATATTAATTGAGAATTGGTAGACGTATACTGCGGCGCTCGAGGGTGACCTCGATGAATCCTACCACGTCTTTCGATACTATGCTGGCGCTGCTGATAAGATCACCGGTCGGACTATTGAAACTTCACCGGCGAAGCTTGCCTACGTGCTTCAAGAGCCTCTGGGAGTATGCGGCCAAATCATCCCATGGTAACCATCCCAACTCAATCATCATTGAACCAGATGGAATATTAACCCAGTCTAGGAACTTCCCTTTCATGATGCTCGCCTGGAAGGTCGCCCCAGCCCTAGCTTGCGGCAACACCGTCGTCCTCAAACCCGCCGAGCAAACCCCCCTTTCAGCAATCTACTTTGGCAATCTCGTCATCGAAGCCGGTCTCCCGCCAGGTGTCGTCAACATCATCCCGGGCCTGGGCTCTGTGGCGGGTAAAGCGCTTGCGGGCCACATGGGCGTCGACAAGGTCGCCTTCACGGGTAGCACGGCGACGGGGAGAGCCATCATGAAGGCGGCGGCTAATAACCTCAAAAACATTACGCTCGAGTGCGGAGGGAAGAGCCCTAGTATCGTGTTTGAGGATGCAGATTTGGAGCAGGCTGTGAAATGGTGTCATGCCGGCATCATGGACAATATGGGACAGGTGCATTCTCCTCTCATCCATCTCGCACCAAGACTAACAACACCAGGTCTGCACCTCGACTTCGAGGATCTACGTCCACGAGACCATCTACGAAGACTTCCTCAAGCGCTTCGTAGAAGTGACAAAGGAGAACCAAAAGATCGGCGACCCCTTCGGTAAAGACACCTGGCAAGGTCCACAGGTCTCGCGTACCCAGTACGAAAAGATCCTCTCGTACATCGACCAGGGCAGGTCTTCAGGCGCACGTCTCCTGCACGGGGGCGCAAAAACGGGATCAAAGGGCTACTATCTCGAGCCCACTGTTTTCGCTGATGCAAGTTCATGAAAACCTTCTACCAGAGGTGATGGCTAACCTGTTTAGACCACCGAAGACATGGCCATCGTTCGCGACGAGATCTTTGGCCCCGTCGTCGCAATCGCCAAGTTCCGCACTGTTGATGAAGTCGTCGCCAAAGCAAACGATACTTCCTACGGCCTTGCTGCCGCCCTCTTCACTGAGAAGGTCGCGAGAGCACATCAAGTTGCTCGTAGACTCCAGGCGGGAATGGTGTGGATCAATTCGTCAGGAGACTCGCACTTTGGCATTCCATTCGGCGGGTACAAGTCGTCGGGCATCGGCAGGGAACTTGGACAGTATGCGTTGGATGCGTATACTCAGAGCAAGGCGGTTCATGTGAATCTAGGGTCGAAGCTATAGCCTTCGGGCTGAGGATGAGTGAGTCAGAGTGTAGCCTCTGATGAGATGACGCCAGTCAAAGGAACTCGAATTGGAGTCGTGCACAGCATTCATTACGTGGTATATACAACACGGCCCTCCTGGCCCTTGGCGTGCAATGCTTCTCTGCTGCTGTCTTTCCCTCTCTTGGTCGCACGCTCCAGTGCGTCATGTGCCTCGTCTTGCACATGTATATCCTCTTCCCTGTGTAATCCAGCCTTCCCAACTTTTGGTCTTTTTTGGCGTCGATCCTCGTAGAACCCAAGTAGGCTTGCCCGCCGGCAAAGCAGCTAAACTCCGCAAGCAGAATGAAATGAATAAAAAAGGACATGAGGGAATATGGTATCAGATAGGTGGCGCCTAGTCATCAGGCAAGGCTGAAGCCTAATGAGAACCTGGCTGGGGTCTTAGCCGTGCAGACCACAAGTGCGCTCTCGCATCAGCTCGCGTCGCTTCTTCTCCTTGGCTGTGAGATTGTTAGCATCTATTTAGTTCCATGAGTAGAGCAGGTTAACTTACTTCCGTCAAAGACAAGGAACTCGTGCAGACCAGAACCGACAGGCACCATGGGCAGGACAGGCACCTTCTTGTCGGTGACGACCTCCAGCAGAGCAGGGCCATCAGTGTTGATCAGCCACTTCAGGGCATCCACAACATCTTCAGGCTTGGACACGCGACGGCTCTGGATGCGCATGGCCTCGGCCAGCTTAATGAAGTCGGGGTTGGTCTGGTGGGTGTGGGCATATCGGTCCTCGTAGAAGATGTTCTGCCATTGTGTCACCATGCCCTGCTCCTCGTTGTTCAGGACAATGACCTTGACGCCAATGTTGAACTGGGCAGCCGTCGAGAGCTCAGTCAGGGTCATGTTGAAGGAAGCATCACCGTCAATGTCGATGACGAGAGCATCAGGCTGGGCAACCTTGGCACCAATGGCAGCAGGCAGGCCGTAACCCATGGTACCCAGACCACCAGAGGTGATCATAGATCTGGGGTGTCTCCATCGGAAGTGCTGTGCAGTCCACATCTGGTGCTGGCCGACACCAGTGGAGATGTAGGTCTGATCCTTGCGGTCCTCTGTGAGCTTGCTAAGCTCCTCAATCAGAGTCTGCGGCTTGATGAGACCCTGGCGCTCAGCCCGCTCGTAGTCGGACAGAGGCCACTTCTTCTTCCACTCGTTGATCTTGCCGAACCACTCCTTTCGGTCCTCCATGGTCTTGGCATCAACGAAGGGCATGAGCTGCTTCAGGTTGGCGGCAACATCGCCCTCAATGGCCTCGGTGGCCTGGACGACCTTGTTGATGTTCTTGGGCATAATCTCAAAGTGGACAATACCACCACGGCCCTCAGCAGCAGCAGCCTTGGCGCCAGGGGCGAACTTGGCGATGCTTAGAGTGACACGATCGTCGAATCGGGCACCAAGGGCAATGATGAGATCAGCCTCCTGCATGGCCATGTTGGCATAGGCAGCACCGTGCATGCCGAGCATGTGCAGAGACTTC
The DNA here is from genome assembly GCA_027886205.1 of Fusarium piperis. Classification (NCBI taxonomy): domain Eukaryota; kingdom Fungi; phylum Ascomycota; class Sordariomycetes; order Hypocreales; family Nectriaceae; genus Fusarium; species Fusarium piperis. The sequence continues at coordinate 96,851 of RZGM01000041.1, forward strand.
TCATCGAGCTCGTCGTAGGCACCCAGACCCTGGAGGGTGGTGGTGACGGGGATGGAGCACTTGTCCGCCAGCTCCTTCAGCAGCTCAGGACCACCCTCAGAGAGAATGATACCCTGGCCAGCATAGATGATGGGCTTCTTGGCAACGTTGACAAGCTTGCTAACGCGCTTCAGGGAAGCCTCGAGCTGCTTCTTGCTCACCTCCATAGCAGCACGGGAAGCGGCGCTGGGCAGAGAGGGCAGAGCAGTCTCGGTGGGGATGGCTCTCCGCAGGACACCGGCAGTGACATCCTTGGGAAGATCAACGAGGACAGGGCCAGGACGTCCGCTGGTAGCAATCTCAAAGGCCTCGTTAATACGTCGGGGAAGCTCGGCGACATTCTTAACCATCACGTTCCACTTGGTGCAAGCTCGAGAGATACCGACGACATCGGCCTCCTGGAAAGCGTCACTGCCAATGGCAGAGGTGACGACCTGACCGGTGAAGACAACCATGGGTGTTCCGTCGGACAGAGCATCCTGCATGGGAGTGATAACGTTGGTAGCACCAGGGCCGGAGGTAACGAGGACAACGCCGGGCTTGCCAGAAGCGCGGGCGTAACCCTCAGCCATGTGGCCAGCGCCTTGCTCATGGCGGGGGAGGATGAAGTCGAAGTGTTTTGAGTTGTAGATGGCATCAAAGACAGGGAGAATAGCGCCACCGGGATATCCAACTGTGACTCATGTCAGTACTGTATGTGGTGTCTGGAGGTGGTTACACGCACAGATGTGTTTCACGCCATGTCGCAGCATCATCTCGTGGAAGATTTCACCACCAGTCTTGCCAATGAACCTGTTATAACCATGGTGAGACTGCGTTCGGGATATGTAGGGACGGTATAGGTAGCATACGACTCATCCATGTCATTCTTCCGGGGGTTGACGAGGGGTTGCACATGGTTCTGGTTCTTCTCGGCATTGAAAGCTGGGCTGGGAATATCGCGGGCTGGTCTGCGGTCGCAATGTTAGTATATGGATATTGTAATAGGTGGAAACATGATATGCGCATTGGGGTAACATTACCCCAGTCCTATTGGCAGACAGAACCAGGGGCAATCAATCGCAACAGCGCCATGGAGGAATTGGTGACTCACGCAGGAGCAGAAGTTGTCTGATTCCGTTGACCGGTGGTGATCTTCTTGGGAGCCTGGATGGCGGCGATGGCAGATGTGGTGGTAAATGATCGAGTGTGGGCGACGGCCCGGATGGCCTTTGCGGCCTGGCGTGTTCGGAGCATCGCGAAGGGTTGTGAGGAGGAGCTGGATGGAGCTCGGTGAGTCGAGGAGCCACGAGGCTCGAGGAGGGCTCAAAGGGTAGAGGGGAGAGGGTCTAGGAGGTCAACGATTCAGGAGCAGAATCAATTGAGAGCCCGACAAGACGGAGAGGGAGAGATATATGATGAGGAACAACCCGGGAGGCGAAGAAAAAAAGAGGTGAAGAGTCAAAAGTCAGTTTCGCTGAAAAGAGGCAGAGGCAGAGGCAGAGGGGAGCCGCGAAAAAATATCACAGCAAGTTGGACGGCCGGTGGCCGGGGTGGGACCGGCGTGGGTGTGGGGTAAGTGCCGCGCAGATTGGATGAGAGTGACTCGTTCCCCCAGCGAAAACATGGTCGGTTTGCGGTACTGGGCAGGGCAGTCGCCAGGAGCACGGGCCAGTCGCGGAGGCGCCAGACCAGAACGGCGAGCAGAGCCACTGGTGAGGGGGCGGATCGGGAGGTGCGGACCAATCAGGATCCATATGAATGGCCGATATCGCCACTAGCACGAACGCCTGGATTGGCTGGATTGTGAGAGAAGCTGGTCTAGCTGGCATTTAGCTGGGCCAAGGGAACAAAAGTCGGATGAGTCGTACATGTACAGCTCGAGGTCTCGCCTCCTGTGTATGTGCTCAGGTCATATCAGGTCAATTGACGTGTAGGGCGTTGACTCACCTTGATTTGCCGACCAAAGATGCGGATAGTGAAGCCGGCCTCTTCGGAGCAACACAGGCACAGTGGCGGGCGGGGAACTTGATCCTGCAGCAGCTCCCTACCCTCCTTGCTTTAGTCCAGACAGTTTGCATGCGGCTTCTTGTCTCTGGCATTTCTCCATCTCTCTGTTGAAGCAAGTCCCTGGTCGCTCTCAATTGACATTGCGATGCCGTAGAGGCCCGTTCCGTTATGATGCATGGACCCTTGCAATTACCGCAATTGTTCTTGCCCTCGACGGCCTCTCGGATCTTGCCCGTCACCATGTGAAAGTAAAAATAAGTAGCACGTCCCTGAATTCCCTTTTCGGCAATCAATTTTGACCCCGATGCTCCCCACAAACTCAACGCTGACAACCTGTCAGCTAGCAAGCGACGACCCTGGTGCGTGGCTGATAAAAGAACGATATAAGAAGCTTACCTATGGATTGCTCTCTGTTCGTCAATTCCTCATGAGTCGTCCCGACAGCTTGCGACATTACCCCGCCACGGCACCCTCGCTTCACGACCCTCCTCGGAAGCATCCCAACCCGCAATTCCACGGCGCAGGGAAAGCTTAATGTAACATGGACATGGTTGGCTTCAATCCCCGGTGCAGGACCCGTATTTGATCATTCGAGATATGCAAGGTCAGCTCTCCTCGACTAGTACTCCACCATCATGACGCCAATATCGAGTGTCTCAATCCGTGTCTCTTCTCTTACACTCGCCATCCACACATCAGCCATCAACTCTCGGCGCCACCCCTGTCTCTGACGGATCTGCAAGCCACATGCGCAACGCCCGTTGAGGTCCGATGACGGCGTTTCTCGTAATCCTACCTGTATCTGACAGGATACGATAGTAGGTATTGCTTTCCAAGCGGTGAGTTGAGCCCTCCAAGCCATCGCTGCCCGATTCTTCAGGCGATTCCTCCAATCATAACACACTTGGTTGGAGCTCTATGCACTTGACAGATTGAGCCCAGCTGATCGTGAGGCTACTCGCCTTGCCTTACAATCTGAAATCTACTAAAGACTCTCAAATCGAGCCCTTGAATTATTGCCGTTACCGGTGCTTTTTATAGTCCTCTTTATTTTTTTATTGTTAAGCATCATGGCAGCTCTGAAGATCAAGTCAGGGCTTTGGCTGGCTAGTGCTCATCGACCTTGGCTACAATTAGATCCATTACAGCATGTCCTCCATGATTCTCTCACGATACCATGATTCCCTGATGCCAGTATTCCAAGGTGGATAAATCCCAAGAGCTATCACGTCAGGCGACTTCGTCTGCCGCATGACAGAGCCTGAAGCAGTTCCAAACGCCCATGTGGGCAAGGCAGGTTTCGGCCACTTCTCCAGATGAGACCTACCGAGATTACATATTCCAGCATAACCGACCTTTTACTTAACCTTAGGAGTTTACTAGCATCACAATTGGAAAAGAAGATAATGAATCTCAATAGGCTAACGCCCAAAAGTGAATATTAATGTATCCCATAACTGGACCAAAACAGTACAAATAAAGAAGAATGTATTCCCATGAAACGCCACTTAGTTTAATGGGGAAAAGGTAAACCGTCCCATGAACAAATAAACTTCGATTTTGCCCCGCCAACCAACAACTCCCTTCGCAACAAACACTTTTAAACTCAGAGGGGACTGCCCTGCACAAGTTCAGATCCTCTTCAATGCCCGGCATGCTGGTATACCGGAGGAGGCAATCTGCAAAATGTTTAGCATGGATCCATCATGGGGTCGAGAGTTGGACTTACTGGAGCTTGAAATAGACCGGATCGTCATATCAAGAGACTCAAGATCATATTCGCATCTCAAGTATAAACCGAGTCAATGTCCGACTCGAAGTCTGACACCAGGTCTCTGTCCCAGTCGTCAGAGTCGTTCGCGAACCTATACGGTTCGCCCTTCCAAGGGTCGGAGGTGCCTCTGCGAGAAGGGAGGGCCAAGGAATCGTGTGCCACAGACTTGGTGGACTTTGCAATCCTTCGATTGCGGCGGTAGTCGGTGTACTGGTCCGAGATGGTGCGGCACTTGGCCTTGACACTCTTGGCCAGACGGGAAGAGAGACGGAAATGCATCTTTGTTGATGGTTGAGTCGGAAGAAGAGGGGAATGTGAATCTCGACAAGTCAACGACACTGGTGTCAAGTATTGATGTGATGGATGATTGGAGTAAAAAATAAGAGAGTCCAAGTCTCGAGAGTCCAAAACAGACTGCTGTCAATTGTTGACGCGACTGATGTCGGAGTAAAGAGAAGAGAAGAGTTTGAATCTGTAGAGGTCGAAACAGCCAAGAGACTGATGTCAATTGTTGGTGTGAATTGTTGGTGTGAATTGAGAAGTGGTTGATGGAAGCTGATGTTTGATAAAGTGTGGGCAAAGTGAGATGAGGGAGAGAAGAGAAAGGATGGAAAGGGGAGGAGGGAGGAAGAGATTATATAGACGAACTGAAGCACAAGGTTTTCTTCCATGGAAACTGATGGACATTTGAAAACCTCAACATTTCTCCCATGACTCTTCACCGTCACGGGAAGACAGTCAGAAGAGTAGAAGATAGGTTGTTGAGCACAATAGTCTTCAAGACAGAGAACCTAATACCGCATATCCCCGTGTACAAGATCTAATTTAGGGGAGAAAGTGGCCAACGTGACTCCTGCACGCCTTGGAAAGACTGGAGATGTGCAAGATAGCCTTCGTACAAGTCGTCATTTCCTGTCAAGGTTCAGGCGCAGTCAGACTGCATCAATGCCAATTCCGTGAGGTTTTTCTAGAATCTTCATTCATGGGCAATACTCTTATTCATTGGGAATGTGTTGGGGTCTTGGGCATTGTGGATGTCAATGATGCCTCCCAGAAGAGTTGTCGTCTTGGGCAAGCCAGTCTTTGAAGTGAGGAGGAGACGGAAAGTCAGAAAATCCAGGGACAATTGGTGTCAATAAATGCTCTTGGGGAGTAAAATATCTCGTTTCTAACAAAAAGGGGAAATGTCCCAGTCTAGTCAATGTAAGAGAAAGGGGAACAACTCGTACCAAATCCATCCACCCATTGGCTCTTCTCAGCACACAATCTCACCTTGCTCATACCAGACCTCGTTTCTCTGCAAGAAGTCCCAACACTTTCAGAATTGACCGATAAACCATAACAATTGATCACGAAAGAGTCATCCGTGAAGCGCAGTAAAGTCGCGTGAGAGGATAGTTTACGTTGACAGAGCAACCACAACGGCTGCCACCTTCTCATTGGCCGCCTTGTAAACTAGCACGTGCAAAATCTTGCGGGGACAACTGCCTGCCTACCCTCTTCTGAATGCCCCAGGATAGAATTCCAGCTGGATCTAACTTGGTGTTAGTGCAAGTGCCATCAGGCTTGAAGATGTATAACTTCTCATTCTCAAATTATCCAGCTCCCTACCCCTTGGGCGAGGTTTGGTGCAAAATACAATGCCTAAGCGCCAGAAACCACGGGGTTTCATGGGTCTGGAGGATCACGCATGTCAGCACCCACTCGAATGAATCCTCAACTCTCTTTACCATCCACAACAACTTGAAAGTATAACTTGAACTCAATGAAACCATGTTTGAATACTCCCCCCTCGTTCGTCACAAATCCGAGATCCGCCTCGTACGCTTCGTCGAGCGTCCGAGTGACACCTCAAAGCTTGAGCTTGAACTGCGCCACGCCTCCATGAACGACACCACGTTCAACGCTCTCTCCTACGTCTGGGGCGACTGCTCCGATACAACCGACATTGCCCTCAATGGCCAGGATTTCCCAGTCGGTCCCAGCCTCCACTCCGCCCTGAGGCAGCTGCGAGAGAATGGCTTCCGCTCTTGGATCTGGATCGACTCCATCTGCATTCAGCAGACTGACCTCGAGGAGAAGGGGTGGCATGTTCAAGAGATGCGGACCGTTTACAGTCGCGCCGAGTGCGTGTACATGTGGCTCGGCCCAGGCTCTGATGCCACCGATAGGACCATCGAGTTCATGGCCGAGATTGGTCCAAAGCTGGTCGAGTTGGAGGCCATGGAGATACTAGCCTCCCAGCGAAACGTCGCTGTCAGCGACTACTTTAGAACTCGTGTATCAGGCGAGGAACTTGACCACCCTGACCACGATCCGGCCGTGAAGCTGGCCCAGTACATGTACAGCCTGTTAGATCATCCAAGGCTGCAAGTTGCCGAGGACGTCGACGGGGTCAAGGTGCCCCGGGGAGTTCTAATAGATGGACTCTCCGAGATCGTCAAGAAAGAAAACTGGCACCGCGTATGGATCGTCCAGGAGGTTGCCCTCGCCAGAGTCGGACTCGTCATGTGCGGCACAAAGGCCACCTCCCTCGAGCACTTCCATTCGACCTTCATGACCCTGTGGGACTGTCGCGTCTTCGACAGACGCCAGAAGAGCCAGGATGGCGGTGGCATAGGCTTCGAGTGGGCCTGGAACTGGATCTTGCCACTGCTCATCCGCCTCCGCCGGCAGTACTGGCACCGTGGACCACTCCGGCTCGGCGAGATCCTGCGTCCCTCGTTCAGAGCGAGCCATACAGTATATGCAGCTTCCGACCCGCGTGATATTATCTTCGGGCTCCTGGGCGTCATCGAAGACGGCGAGGAGTTAGGTCTGCGGGCCAACTACAACATGACCATGGCTGAGGTCTTTACCGCGGCGACAAGGGCATTTCTTCAGCAAGACGCCGGCGTCAGCTCTTACCGCTTGGAATTCGTCGTCCCCAAAGCCGACAACCCCGATGGACTTCCTTCTTGGGTCCCGGATTGGAGAGAGATTGGGGAACAAGGCACCCTGATAGAGGATGTCAGCTGTTATATCGACGCCACCTTGGGCATGCCAACATCGCAGGACATGACTCAAGATAAAAGTCCCTGGGTCTTGAGACGCTTCGGGTGCCATGTCTCAACGATAACCGACGTCATGGATATCCCAGAAGATCTACACACCTTTCGAAATGGCATCCCCTACGCTGATCTCATCGCCGACCTCGTCGAGGATTTCATGGCATCAGTTCTCAAGTTCGCCAACCTTGGAGCAGACTCGGGTCCAGCCGAAGACTACGTCTGGCGCACTCTCGTGGGTCGCCAGTATGGAGAATCTGCCTTTGCCGAACGTTATTACCATTGGATGGAGGGTGACGTAGGCCTCCTGGTCCGCAGCATCATGCGGCATGGGTACTTTGACCCAGAGCATCTCACAGAGTCACAGAAGAAGTTCATCAACAAAGGGCCATTCCATCTTAGTACTGTGCGACTGGATCTCGACACCCCACAGAAACAGCTCGCGTACATCGTCCAAGCGTGGCGAGGAGAGATACTCTACCGCAACTTAGGGAGGACCCTCTTCAAAACGAACAAGTTCATGCTCGGACGGGGGCATATCCTCGTAAGACCGGGTGATATTGTTACTATCCTGTCTGGGTCCGAAGTACCAATAGTCTTGCGGCCACGCGAAGGAGGGGGCTATACGTTTGTTGGAGACGCCCATGTCGATGGCATCATGAACGGGGAGTTCCACCAAACCATGCCAACCTACAAGACGTTTGACATCTATTGATCGGCCAAGATTCAATAAAGGGGAGTATATGGGTGTCGCTTTTACAAGGGAACCCCTCAGTCAACGCAGACCACCGAGGAAAGGACGCCAAGAGGACCTAGAGGATATCGTCAACAGCGACCATTTGTAAAACATCAGCGATATATAAAGCGACAACAACATTATGCATATTAAGAAATAAATTGCAATTACAGCGATTATCTCACGTCAATCAAGATCAAGTGTTAGTTACGTTTACAAAAAGTTAGAAACACCAGAAATGTAATGCAAAGTTCACCAACCACAGCCCTTCGCACGTCCGGACACAATTATGTCCACGACGCACCATCTAATAGTTCAGTTTTTATCCTACATAAAATGTCCACGTTCAGTCACGCTGATGAATGCACCAGAATTAATCTTATCAAGATTGCATTAATGCTCTCGCATCCCACCTCTTCCTCACCACCTATCTACCAGGTATCAATTCCTTCCTACACATGTCTCCTAAACTGGCACACAAGGGTATCTGCCCGTCTCGGTATATCCTTCTCACATCATGTCCGATATATGCCAATATTCACACAGAAACACAAACCAAATGTACTGCAAAAAAGAAAGACCCGTAGAGGCCTTGGCCTCGTCCCTCTCGTTCCATCCTTCTTCAACACCGTGGTATCTCAAAACAAGAAATGCAGACTAGAGAAAACACATAAAGAAAAGGGGTGTGTATGTGTCGGTCCCACATGCTGGTAATGTATCCGAAACAGCAAAACATGGACAAAAAGAAAGATACAGTGATGGTCTCCTCAGAGATCCAAGAGGATGGGTATCCCGTCATAACGTTCCTGTCCTCCTCTTGTCCCATAAGGGCAGATATTAGTACAGTTATAGAAACGTTGCAGCAAAAATGTTAAAATCATAATGCCAAATGCTTTTCCTTCCAATGATAAACGCCTTATAGTCTCATGTCCCCATCATCGAGGTAAAACGACGTCGGTGAGCCGAGCTGTTGCATCTGTGCTTGCTGCATGAAGCCAGCTGGGTTTGATGTGTACCCTTGTGATGGGTGGCCCATCCGCATTGGCAGTTCGTAACCAGCTGGCACGGATGTGGGAATCATCTCAGCGTACATTTGTGGCACAGGGGGCACAGCATCGGTGCTGGACGCTGGGCTGCCGTACACGCTGGTCTTCTTCTTGGGACGAAGGTTCTCGAGGCTGAGTCGCTTACCCCAAGAGCCAGGTCGTTTTGAGGGGATCGGTGTGGCAGGGCGAGCAGACCCAGGTTGGCTGTGGTTAGGGGTCATGTAGACATTGGTCATGATCTCGTCTTGTTGGGGGAACTGTTGCATGCCGCTCATGTCTGCCCACTGTTGTTGGGGAAGCTCCTGTCCTGGGAGGATGTAGGTCATTGAAGCATCGGCAAAGGTGTTCATCTGATCAGGGGCGAACTTGGGTGCGTCGACGGGCCAGACATGCTCATTAGGGATCGGGAATGGCGTTCCGGGATGAGGGCCAGCTGCAATATCGTCTCGAATCATAGGCTCGGGGATAGCGTCCACTGGTGTCGTAGGTCGAGTCTCCTGCTTGATCCTTCGGTTGGGGAACGCGCTCACTTGAGGTGTGGGCGGCTGCTGCTTGACAACGGCTTCCGGCGGCGTGTTATTGACGTTGTCCTCCATCTTGGGTTGCGTTCCATCGGCATGGCCAACAGTGTCCATCAAGCACTCGGATCGGACGGGAAGAGAGAACTGAAGATCGATCTCGCTAGGAGGCGGCGTGTTGGGGTTCGTGAAAGGCGATGTACCGAGGATGAAGGCGAGGCGGACAAGAGTCGAGATATCCTGGCCAAGGTGGCGCGCCTCGAGCATTCGCTTGAGGTCACCAGAGGATCGAGGACGCCATGTGAGTTGTTGCCTCTTCTCCTTGGGCCAGATGCATGTCTTCCAGATAGACTTGACCTTGGACTGACGCATGAGGTTGTGCAACTGAGCCTTGTACTCCCAGTTATTAACATCGAAACCGTCCTCAAAGTGCTTGGCGATATGCTCAAAGTACTTGTCTCGGCTGGCCGACGCCTGGTCGTTGGTCGCGGCCTCGAAGATACGATCCTTGCAGTTGGCGAAACCGCACGCAAAGACAACCTGAGGGCACAATTCAGTCTTGGCCGAGCTGTTGGGGAGGGCGTCCATGCGGTGCGTCTCCTTGGCGTGGGTGCTGTAGGCACGTTCAGTAGCAAAGGAGAGATGGCAGCCCTTGGTCTTGCACAGCCAGGTCACATCAGCACCGTGGAAGTTGTATAGATGCTTCTTAAAATCACTCTTGCGACCAAAGCCCACGGGGTTGTTGTCCAAAAAGCACATAGGGCATTGGTACTTCTTGGAAGTCGGTGCGACATGCCGAGGCGAGGGGTGAGAGGTGACATCGCCTGAGGGAATAGGTGACTGCATGAGGCTGGGCGAGTCGAGCCACGTCCGGTCAGGGATTTTGCCGACTTCACCATCATGAATCGAAGGCACGTCGGTGGAAGTGTCTTGCCATGTCGACTGGGTGCGTATCGAGGCGGCATCGGATCGGCCGTGAGAAGCCTCGGAGCTGCTCCATGTCAACGAGGGAGCACTTGTGTTGCTAAGAAGCGTGGTTGCTGAGAGGGTCGAGGCCCGGGCTATCGTGTGTCAGTATGGTTGCAGCATAGACTATCCAACAGAAACTCACATGAAGTGCCTAGACCACCCAGAGCGCAGACGAGACTCGAGACGCCATAGCGACGAGCCAGACCCAGAAGAATCTGCTGATCCTCTTCACTCAAGGGCCTCACGGCTTGGTCGTCTTGAACCTGGAAGGGGAACATTATAGTAAGTGTGCGCAACGCTCGTGTCAATCGACAGAACGTTGAGGCGCGCTCAGCGCTAGTTATGTAAAATCTACAGCGAGTTGGGTCGCTGTCAGCAACGGAGAGACTGCCGTCTTGGATGTGTGCGTCAAGTGCGGGAGGCAGCCGTCGGGGATGAGACTCGCATGAGGCTTCAGGCGAGTATTATTCGAAGCAGGCGGTACAAGTAAGAATTAATCGCTCCAAAGTGAAGCGTCGTGTGCGCGGTGGCGGATCGATCCCAGGAGTGTCCTTCGGAGAGAGCGAAGAGGATGGCTGTGCGGCTGAGACTAGTAGGCCGTTGCAGAAGTCGAACTCGTAAGCACGCTACAAGAGGAAATGCGTGAGGTTAACGAGAGGAAATCGCCAGCCCGCGACGATTAGTGAGGATCGAGTCGAGTCGAGTCGAGTCGTAGAGTCGTGACACAGTCGGTGGTGTTTTGTGGTGATGTGGAGGAGACAGGTTTGAGTGTGACGGGGTATGAGCGCAGGCACGGGTAGGTAGCGGGAGGAGGCAGATTAAACCAGAGACAAGAGTCAATCAAAGTCGCAGGCCCTTGCTCAAGACGGGAAGACAGGAAAGGGTAGGGCAGAGACAATGGGAGGGGTGAGAAGAGAAGCGAGGGGAGATGGACGGGGCGAGAGTGCGCAGCGCAGCAACCAAGAGGCAGGGGAACAGGGGAGGCGCACGAGAGAGGAAGCCCTTCTAGAAGCCTTCATCGAATCCTGGACGCGGCGTGAGACATTATAACGGGCTTGCCGGAGGGAATCGCTCTTGGTCGGCCCACGTTGGCTCACCCATGTCCTAGCTAGCTCCTTAACTAGTCACTCCGTCAGGCAGGGGACCCCAGTATACGACCAACGCCGTTTCAGGAACGTCATTTGCAGAAGAAGCTTTTTTTTCTCTCTTTTTTTTCGAAGCCGACTCGGGGAGGGTCTCATTGCGGGTTTGTCTTCATCGTGCGGGTGCCGGCAATCTCAAGAGTCCCGAGTACGATGTCCATATGACGTGCCTTGGACCAAGTGATCCATCATGACCGATGCCATAGTCACTCGTAGCGCACGCCCACACTCTTCAAACACTCAGCCATTCCCTCCAGCGCAGTAGGCGGCGTGCAGCCTCTTGGGGGGGCGCCTTGCTGGATCCTCGATAGTGTGAGGAGAATCCGTCACCATGTCCCTTGTTTGGGCAGTGGTGGCCCAGCAGCCAGTGTCGTAGTGGACGAACAAAGTCCTAGTTGTGACTGATGGCATAAGCCTCCCAACAGAACAGTCAGTCCTGACCCGTGATGCCCAACTCCAAGTGATCGACTCGCAGTGGCCAAAGAGCAATCCCTTCCCCCTGGCTGGCAAGTCGTGATTGCGCCCGCAAATTGAACCTCGTTCCCCCTGCATGCAAGTCGTGACGGTGAGTGAGCGACCGTAACCCCTACGGCCTGAAGTGCTTCTGCCGTTCTTCTAGAAGACGTTGCAGCCGGGAGACGATTAGGCTTTGGTACTGTCGTTTTGATTGCGCCGCAGCATCTCGGGGTTCTCAGCAATAGGGTTTGCTGGCGGCGAACCGTGCTGGCGCCGGCGTGGTTCAGCATTGAAGCATGAAAGCATGGCCCTGCTTTCTCTCCTCAAGTGCCGAAGAACACGATACGACGCGACGCGACATGGCGCAGAGGATTGATTGAGCACCCCGTGTCGTCTCTACCGCTGTGACATGTTCTCCTGAGTACGTCAAAAACAGACAATCATCAGTCAGTCACTTAGTCAGAGCAACTGAGAAACGACCCCATCATGGCCAGCCTAGCGCTATTTCCTCGTCTTGTGGCATCTCTCTCTCCAGGCGTCGTCCAATCCCCAGTCAGCATGGAGTCGGTTCTGCCGAGTACCGGGTCTCACACTGGGGACTGAGGCAGATTGCGCTGACCAAATCGAAACTGATTCAAAAAGGCGCGCACACAACACACAGAACACAATAGAGAGGGCCCACCGTGGTCATCACGCACTGCTGCAGCGACGACATCCACAAAGGACTGACCCCTGCTGACGAAACAAGAATGCGGACGGAGAGCAAGTGCCCCGAGAGCCTAGAGCAAGTCTAGCAGGCACATGCGCCCAAGACGACTGTGAACCCGAGAGAGCCTAGCGTTGCTAGTGGTGCTAGTGCATCAGCGAGTTCTCTGGCTGGACGCGGGCCAGCAGACGACCCTGTTTCAGCGGGAAATGAAGATGGGCCAATCTCTGGCCTCTGCTCCAGGGCCCGACATCTGTTTGGTCTGCTCGCGAGCCGAATCAGCGAGGTTCGAGGGTCGAGCGAACCAAGGCGAGAGTTGGTGTGAGCATGAGGGGACAAAGGGCGCTGCCGAGACCTCTGGTGCGGAGCTGGAGGGCCAGCAATGCATAGCATTGGCTGCATGAGGGGGTCATGACACGACCCAAGCCAGAAGCACTCAGCCAGGTGTGTCGACCAAGCCCACTCCAAGCCACTCCAAGGTCCCCTTGCAAAACCCTGGCGAAGACGGCGAGTGTGGTCTTTTTTTTCCCTTGAAGACGGTGAATGTGGATGCTGGCGTGCGTGAGTGGTTCGTGTGGCGCTGGCTATGCGTTATTCTCGTACGTACAATGTACTGTCGTGTCGACCGTCCACGGTGTAGAAGACGGTGAGAGAGGAGCAAGTTCTTGGCAGGGCTTCTCCCTCTGTAGGCCCCGTCCGTCTCGCTTGACATGGTAAACAACTACTATTTCTGCACAATGGCTGTTGGTCTCGACGTTTCGCTGACTTGACTTGATGGATTACGGGCCATCTCCAATAAAACCGTTACGAGACACGTTGGAGATGCGCCGTTGATGAGTCAGTCAATGAGATGTATCCATTTCGTAGGAATCGAATGGCGTTGCTGCTAGCAAAACGAGGAAAAAGAAAGAAACAACCGAAAGACCCGGAGTCGGGAAATGACAGATTACCAGATGCATCTCGGGTTGATTGCTTCTTGTCTGTGTTATTTCGTGCAGGTTGCTTCTGGCTGACGCCTCTTTTGGTTGTTCTTTTTTTCCTTTGGGGCTTCTGCACCGGAAGCAACGTCTTACTGCCGCTGAGGCTTGTTGCTTTTTCTTCTGGAAATTTTCTTCAGCTTCGCCAGTGGTGGATCTCACGTTGCAGATTGACAAGAGGTGAGTGTGGCTGGCTGCGAGATGCATCTCACGCCTGCTGATCGCCATGATGAGATTTGATGGAAATGCAATTAATTACGGCACGTCCGCGACCTGCAAATCAATCAAGCAATCTTCCTCCAAGTGTTGCTCTGCCGGATGGACGAACGAACACCCACTCACACAAGATGCATTGGTCGGAAGGGATCTCTTAGTCTTCCGCCTGGCACGGGACCTGGGTTGGCACTCGCTTCGTATCTTGGGCTGCTGCAGCGTCCCTGGCTGCATTCACCCCAAGGATGAAGGTCTCTAACGCGACGGGCATGCCTGCATGAAACGATGATACCCCCCAGTCAGGCTGGGGAAAGGGCGAGCAGAACAGAGCAACAGACTTGCAATGCTAAAAAACATGGATGGAGATGGTAACGGCAGAGGCTATTGATTCGTCGCCAAGGTTCGTAGTAACGTGTGTGACCCCATTCCCTTTCAGGGAGCCTGCAAGTTCCGGTTTTGGTTACTGAAGTGAGTAGGTAACACTCGCCGCACCTTGCTCTTTCCTTTCAAGCCGACCGGCGGTTGTCAAGGTTGTCTCTTGCCTTGCCTTGCCTTGACTTTCTTACCTTGCCCACCTAGGTAGGTGCTGTCTGCCTGCCAGCACGCTTGTGCCTGCCTGTGCTACTCGTTTGCTGGGTGGTCCTTCCTGCGCATCTTCCTCTATCCGGGGCCCCGGTCCCTCCTTCCCCTCTCTTTCCCCATCCCCCCATGCCTTCCGATTTGTTGCTCGCTCAGGCTTCAAGTCTGCCAATGTCTCACTCATGATCTTTGTTTTTTTCTTCACTTGGCTCTTTTTTCACGTTGGCATAGCACAGTAACCCACGATTCTCAAGCAACTGACCAACCAGAGCTCAAGACCAAGATACCCTATCAAGGATCATGGCCAAAGAAAATCACTGTGCCTCCCATATCCATACTTCCATCCTCCGTGCCTCCCCCTCCTCCAGCGCTTCCCCACGGGAAACCAAAACGAGTCGAGACCGCCCTATGTCACGCCACGCTGCAACGCTGTTGGAGAGATGACATGCTCGTCTTCACTTTTGCTATCAATCGCTCGGCACTGTTCTGCAAATGCCTTGGGATCCATCAAGGCCTTGGATCACTGTCACACAAATGGAAGCTATTCCATTACCTCACATTGACTGATCAACATCAAACGCAGCCCAACGTCAAGTGAAACCTTCTCTTCAACGCCCTCCCACGTGGCCCACCCGCCCGTCGATCTTTGTGGCCCAACTGAACTGGATAGGTACTGTTCCTTGAGTAACCGATGGCTCTCTCTTCGGTTAACCATCTCGAGATCTTGGCTCAAAGACGACGCGCAAACCGCAGGCTGCTTCCAAGTTGGCCGCTGCGTGTCACCAGAAACCCTTCTTCTTACTACCTCCAGATATAGCATACCCAAGTCAGCTTCTTGTTGTCTCTTATCCCCCCCTTGTCAGCGGCCTAGCACCCCTTGTTCCCAAAAGACACACGGACACACACATCGCAACTCGCGGGCAACACGGAGGTGTCGGTCTCCCGTCTCTGGAGCGAGTCAGAGCACCCTCATCACAGTGCACCGGTCTGTTGATCTCTGT
Organism: Fusarium piperis; assembly: GCA_027886205.1. NCBI lineage: Eukaryota > Fungi > Ascomycota > Sordariomycetes > Hypocreales > Nectriaceae > Fusarium > Fusarium piperis. The sequence goes on from RZGM01000041.1 coordinate 112,043, forward strand.
TTCTCGACCTGCTGGTGGCAACTCTGCTTCATCCATTCCACGTGGAAGTCATGCAGGTCCTCCCTTTCTAGGCCATGTCACCGTCCCCTCGTTTCCATGGCTCATCCTTCCGAGCCATTTCATCCCCTTTTCACCCCAACTCTACAGGAGCCCCCTCTCGAATAGAGCACCTTTCCATCCTCTCGGGTATCAGGCCGCCATACGCAGTGCTACTGCGTAGTATGTAAGCCACTCAGCCAGCTTGGCTACATACAGTCTACACCCGGAGCTAGCCAGTCGCGTAGCCAGGGTCAAGGCATGTCATTGTTGCTGCAATCCTTTTTCTGCCTCTTTTCTCGGCATTATCCCAATCTAGGTTCGCGGGGGTGATGAGCAATCGAGTTGGCCTTATCTCTACTTAGCTATTCGGACATCCTTGTAGGTAGTGCGGAGGCCTCGTCCTCTCCGCACGCCATCGTAAATGGTTGGTTGTGTCGTGTCGTTACGATATGCCAGATCCTGTCACCCTCTTTCTGGCTCTCAGCCAACCAGCTCGCGGCAAGGTCTGACTCGCTTGGAGTTGTCGTCAGCTGTCGAGGCTGCTCCAAAAACAGCGACTTCTCACGAGGTTGACAGAGTTGCTATGTGATGGATCCAGTAGAGTACATGCCACCATCTGGCCAAGGTCGAGACCATGGCGTCCGCCCCTGTCTACACCACCAAAAAGGACTCAAACCATCGTACCCTCCCAGGCTTGAGATGGCTCAACCGCGCCATATTCAAGCCCCTCACGTCGACATCTTGGGGAAGCCTGCAAGTCTCTCTCTGACGGGACATGCCATCACGCCCTTCTTCTCAAAAACCGCGATCCTACTCGTCCATCCCCCTCCAATCCCCGCACCGTCCATCTCACTCTTTTGGTCCTGGTCTTGCTCCCCTGGAAGAGAATCAGCTCACAGGAAGCCTTGTTCTTTTGCTCGCACTTAACTGGATGGAGGGGGCAGGATCACATCCTCGGGAGACCGTGGCGAAGTGCGGAGATCACAGGTCCCATCAATAACCGTAGCTACCCTACACTCTAACGTCGTGGATGGGAAATGGCGACTTCACAGGCTCCCGTGGCATTAGAGTGATTGTTATTGAGTGATTGTGTAGATTTGAAGACCATGTATTTGTATGTATTAGGAGAAATCCCTTGTTTGCTAGTGGTTTGTGTGTTGTGGTGTAGAAAACGCTATGAGATGGAGTTGATCAAGTAAATTTGGTTGACAGCATAATGGCGACAGCTCATGAGCTGCCGCTCTCTTCTCCCTTTCCCAAGATCTCGTCCTCTAGAGATTATTCTTTCTTCCATCGACCATAAATATCGTCCATCTAACCCGTCGCCCATATCTTTTGGTCCAAGGTCTCACTAACTCACACTCTAGACGACATGCTACCCCAGAGTAACTCATTCGCAGTAGCTGGATGGTATGGTACTCATGATGAGATGCAACAAATTCCTAGACCCAACTAAAGCATGCAGACACATTGGTTCTCATTCATCAACCCGAGACACGAATATAGCTCTTTCGGATGATGTTCCCGTATCATAACCTCACTGTCAAAGTCAACGTCAAAGCAACTGTCACAGATAAAGAATGTGTCACATGTAAATTAACACCATATACTTGATCGTATATCCCTTCTTTTCCATTCATCAAACATCCATAGGCACCAGGAAGCAAAATCTCTTACTCTCGCATTCGGGGTATCAAATCTCAACGCACTCCCACGAGCTCTTCCATCCCATCATGTATACGGGTTGCCAGACTTTCATATCCGTTGCAATGCAAGTGGTAAAACCGCCCAATAGTGACTCCACCAGACAAAGAAAAATCCCAAAAGATATATCGCTCCGACGTCCCCCTTCCATCTTGTCAAACATTGCATATATGAAAAGTAATGAGTAGGGAATGAGCAGGATGGTCAAGTTGTCATTGACCATGTCCTTGAGAGTGGGCTAAGTTATAAGTAAAGGCTCATGTTGGTCATGTGCATCAATATAAGAATGACTGTCATGGCAACGGACGCCCAGGAGAACAATCACTCAGATCTGGAAGGCACCAGATCCATTGTTCACCGTGATCTAGGCATATGCGGAATCGTAGCCTCCAAACGACATTTGCTGACTTATAGGGGTGGTAGGAGTAAGGCATGAACCGTCAGATGCCGAGGTCGTCATGCTCTGGGGGTCATAAGGAGCCGAAAATGCTGGCTCCTGCATAAAGCCAGCGTCCATCATGTCGGCATCGTTCATGTCGATGTCTTGCTCAGGCATGCTGCTGGCGATAGATCGAAGGCTTCGGAGATCCTCGGCGATAATACCCCCTGTGGCCTGCTGCATCATGGCAAATTGCTGCTGCTGCCGAGGGTCGTACATGTGCGCCTGGGGCATGTTTGCATACTGAAAGTGATGCGGCATGGGCCCCGGAGCTGCCGTAGTGGCAGGCATCGTATGCCGCGGAGGCCGGGCGGAACGGCCGGACCGAACTGGACCGGGACGGGGTACATAGACACGCCGTTGAGAAGCCAGATACGCTGCCAGGTTGGGGTTTGTCCCCCTGGAAATGCGGAACTGATATTGATCGGCATCAGGAGAGGGTCCTGAAGGCGGAAGGGGAGGTGCTCGCGATTTGTGTCCCGGAATCGGCTGACGACACTGGTCCTTGACGGGGTTGATAAAGTCCTCACGGTACTTGGTGATGGAGGATGGCTCCGAACCGAGAGCAATGGCATACTGAACCATGAGTTGAAGGTCGCCCAGGTGCCGTGTTTCTAGTCGTTTCCGTAGAACACCACTGGACTGAGGATGCCATTGCAGGCGATTTCGTTCCTCCTCGGGCCACGAAGAGTTTGCCCAAGCTCGCACCAACCCTGACTGCTTCAACAGATTCCGCATCCTTCCAGAATACGTCCACTCTCCACTGTTGGATCCCTCGTCGAAGTGCTTCACCACGTGGGCCACAAACTCCTTAAAGGTTGAGTCGGCATCGTCATCGCTGGGAGCCTCAAACACTTGAGGGCAGTTTTCGAAACCACAGGCAAACACGGTCTGGGGACACAAGTTCACCTTGGCTTCGTCCAGAGTCATGCGAGAGCCACCGTGGGCCTGTTTCAGATGGGTCTTGTACGCCGTCTGCCAGTCAAAAACCATGTTGCAATCCGAATGACGACAGAACCACTGGGCGTTGGTGTTGTGAAAGTCCTCGATGTGACGCTTCAAGTCATTCTTACGCGTACACGTCTTTTGAATGTCTTCTTCCCTGCAGAAGCCACATGTGAAGGAGCCCTTTTGCTTGGGCGCGTGCGGAGCCGGAGTTGCGGAATCACCTGACGGTGTGGTCGAGGCTTCTTCCTCTCGATGCGTCGACTGCGAAGTCGAAGGGCGAGTAGATTGATTCGATCTGCGGCCAAGCAGCTTGGCAGTGCGTGCTGACACATTGGAGATGATGCTGCCACGGACAGAAGAGTTATCCGAGGAAAAGGTTCGCACGCTGGCTGTATCGAAGAGGCTGGCGGCATCCTCGGACTTTACCGAGGAATAAGTACTTGAAGAGATGACCGAGGCTCCATCGTTGACTACAAGATACAAAATTAGCGACAACGAGGTCAAGGTGGACGCAGTCTCGACTCGGTGAGATTAGCGACAAGAAAGAAGCGGTCACTCACGGGAGATGGTAGGCGAGGTTGCCTCCTCGTCCATCAACTGGGCGACACCTTCGCGACCATATCGCCGCATAAGATGGCGGAGTAGCTGACGATCGAGAGAATCATCCTGATGCGACATGGAAGAATGTTGAGATATGCTATCGGCCTCGGACCACGAGTCCGGAGCCATGGTTGATGTGGGAAGATGGAGTTGGCAGGAGACGGGGAGAGGATTGGGGCGGTCGAGGGAGTAGTGGAGCCCAGGGAGGCGATGCCCCAAGCAGCAGCCCTGGGATGGTTATTGGGTAGAGGAGGTCAGACCCCGTTGGCACAGTAGCTTGGGGAATTTTTGTTGCCGCTGAGTAAGGGTGTCTGATGGAGAGTCGATGATGTGCGAGGGAGGGAGAATGTAGGAGAGAGGGAAGAAGAGGAAATCAAGGCACAGAAGGAGAAGTGAGGCGAAAAGGCGTGGCGGCAATGACAGCGAGACAACTAAAGAGAGGCCAGGCCAAAAAAGAAAGTCGGTTTTGAGATTTGGATCGCAAATGACAAGCAGGAAAGGCCAAGCCGGGGAGCAGGGGTCACTTAGGATGGCACTGATAGCGGCCTGGTGGGAGAGATAGCGCTACGCGATGCGAGAGGACGCGGGCATTCTGGGGTAGTATGGAGTTTGGAGAGAGTCCCCGAGAACCAAGGGGGGGCACAGACAAGGGGTCGGATAGACGGATGGGATATGATTGACAGGGAAGAAGAAGCAGATGAGAATGAGAAGGGAAAAAGCTGCAGTAGCCAACGTCAGCGGGGGGGAGAGGCGAGAGTAAATGGCCAACAAGTTCGGATGACGGTCGATCCATGCTCGACGAGGGGAATGGGGGAATGGGCACTGCCCGGAGGCCCTAGACCCGACCTGGCCGGGGTATTCTTGTTGGAGAATTCATGGACACACGAGATGGGACACGACGAGAAATGGAGACGAGTCGAGTCGAGAAATGACGGGATGGACGACCCGGTCACTAACGCAACGGTTTGGCCGAGGTCAACGTGGCTGGAACTTGAGGATCTGCATCAGCGCTTGACACCACGGCCTTTTTTCTAGGGCTGAGTGTGAGTTGGGAATCCCTGGGGATCACCACCATCATCGATCACTCTCTACAACTCTATTCAAACTTGTTCCTCATTCTGCTTCTCTCTTGCATCACGGACGCCGGCAAGTGGGATGAGCCATCCCGGGTGGAGAGGAGGGAACAGGTTCTGGTTCTGTGGAGTTTTCTCGAGATCCAGGCCCTGAAGGCTTGTGCGTCGAGGCTTGACCAGAACCTTATGCGCTGGAGCACGGGGGGAAGAGATCGCCACTGAAACCATGTTGTCCCGTCATGAGCTGAGCTGAGCTGACCTAATGGATTGTCGTGATGGATTGGAGATCAAGATGGCTTCAGAGTTAATGACCTGAACCAAGGCGTACCCCAGGCTTCGGATCGGGCCCAGAGCGTTTCCGGCGTATCGTGCCTGGGGGGCTTGGCTACCTACCTGCCAAAACGGACCCTTTCGACAGTGCGTAAACCAAAGCATTTGACCTCGAGTCTGGCCAAGTAATCTTGACTGACCAACTTACGATGCAACAACTCAAGAGGGCTGCTTCATCTCACCATGAATAGCAAAAAAGCCCAGACCAAGTGAAAAAAAAAAAAAAACTCACCCCCAAAAGACTGGGTTCTCCCAAGATCTTCTTCCCCTGGTGGGGCGCGCTTCCGGGAAACTTGGCGCCGTGCCACCCCAGGAAGGAGGCCCAACTTTAGGTGAATCCATCTCGTCATGAGAATTGGTGCGCTTATTCGGGGGTAGACATGATGAGTGTGTTGCTTGTGTAACTTGAGAGAGAAAAGTGGCCGATGCTTAAACTGTGAGAGAGGGTTGGTGGAAGAAAGGTTCTGGAGGATCAACTGTGTGAAAAAGAGAGATTGATATCTTCTTGTCCTTTAATCTGAGACAAGATAACAATAACCAACAGACACAATCAAGACCCGTTGGTCGTCAATCAACCCCATGATGGCTTCAAACTCACCCCCAGGAACCGGAACGGGATGAACCTGAACTCTGCCTGACTCGTTGACCAATAGGAGACGCACCATTCAGCCAGTCATCACATCTGGGCCATTAATCACCCAAAAAAACCCCAAGAAAACGCCGCGATAAGCCTTTCTCCCCCTCAATTGGGGGTAGAGATACCAGGTCACTGACAAAGATTACTATACAAAGAAAACTCTCTTCTCTTTGCTTTGTCTTCTTGTTTTCCAGGATTACTAGATGGCTTTTCAACTCGGGTCTCACGGCACTTGGTAGCACAAACAACACGTGAATGAACAAGACCAGTTTTCCCCAAACACCATATTCCCTTATCACCACATCCCTCCCACGTTACCCTCCCCTGCCCCTGATTCGCCTCCAGGATCCCCACACACACACGCCTCGGTATCACCCCAAAACCCAACCCAAGGGAAAAACCCATGACAGAGGCCGCTGACACATCGTACGGGGGCTCCCGCTCCTCTCGGCCTGCTTCCGGCGTCCCCCTTTCCCCCCCCGGGACGCCAGCCTGTGCCTGTCATCCGTGCTTGAGAGTGTACCGGTTTTCTTTTTAACTCTGAAGCTTTCTCCGGGGAAGGTCGGGTCGCGAGAGATCCCAGTTTGCTGGCTTGTCCTTGTCCTTTTCTTTTCGTATCGGTCGATCATCAAAAGTTCTGGGTTCTTCGCCTTCATACCTCGGTATACAAAAAAAGAACTCCTCCAACAAGATACTTTTGCGCCGCTGCATTCTTGGTCACTACATTCTTGGTCAAGAGAGTTCAAAACTTTGCAACTCAAATAAACCAAACTAACAAAACCCCCATGGACCCTGAAATTCCTCCCCCCCTTGTCAACCGTAACTTTCGGATCGTCTCTCTTCGGGACTTGAGGTGTGATTGATTAGATCAATGTCGGCACTTCCGAAAACAACCTATCAAAAAGGCAAGGCTTGCCGTGCCGTGCCGTGCGCATTGTAGGCCCGACAAGACATGTCCCGTCGCCTTCTCCCGGGCGCAGAAAGACGGCTCGGGAAGAAAAAAAGGACTAAGACGGACGTATGCCGCGTAACACTGATGGGTTACACTATATTTGGTTCAAATGGCGTAACACAAGGAAGCAAGCATCTCTGACAACCAGTCGAAGAAGCACGAGCTGTCAATCTGGATGCTATTCGTAGAGCAGACCTCACGTTCCGGAACTTTATAGCTGCCGAATGTAATATCAAGAAATAGCATCGTTTGTATATATTCTAGTTACTTTTTCCAAGGTGTTTACTGTTGTATCCCATCTCACCTAGCTCATGGCTTGATACCATCCTGAATATAGTAAACGGCACTTCCCGTCGCGGGCCGACTCACGACAACGGCCCCCTTCCTCTGCTCCTCTGTAAGCTCGCGCTTGGAAAAGTACTCCTTCTCTAGCGCTTCCGTGACAGCCTCGACCTTGTCCGCCGGAACGAGGTGCACGCTGCAACCTCCCCATCCGGCGCCGGTAACCCGCGCACCGTACGCTCCGGACCGCAGCGAGATGGCGCAGATCTCGTCGAGCTCGGGGCAGCTGCACTCGTACAGGTCGCGGCACGACACCTGCGTCTCGTTGAGGAGCTGGCCGAGCTCCTTGTTGAAGGGCGTCGTGTCGGTTGCGCCCGTGTGGACGGGGTTCTCGAGGAGGGCCATGAAGTGGAGGACGCGGAGGGCTTCCGTGAAGACGTGTAGGGCGCGCTGGCGGAGCTTGAAGCGTTCAGCCCGGACGGGGAGGTGCGACATGAAGCGGGCTTCAAGCTCTTGGACTGTAATGTTGAGCGCCTTGGCCACCTCCTCTCGCGTATAGCCTTCCTCTTGTGTTAGAGTATCCTTGGTCACCTGGATCAACTTCTTGAGCTCCTCTTCCTTTGTAACGCTCTTGGCGGCTGCGTAGTCTGAGCCGCTCTGGTGGTAGAAGAAGGTCTCGTGGAAACCCTGAAGACTGATGCCCAAGGGGCCTGCATCCTCTGGCAGCTGAGTACCCGGAGGGTTAAGCACGGCATTAAGATAAGCCGCAGCGATGCTGCACTCTACTACACGTAGATTGTAGTGAATTGGGCCTGTGACCTGCTTGTTGGATGTGACAAAGGACTGCACGATGACGAAGCAGAGCTCTGGATGTGTAGGGGGGAACTTGACAGGTCGAGCCTCGAGACTTGGGCTGAATGAGACAAAGAGAGCTGCGCCTTTCTCAGAGAAAACAGAGGCGGCCTGGTCCATGCTATGAGAATCGAGTTAGCTGTGTTATTAGATATATGTAGCCTTGATATCACGTACCCTCCCGAGTTGACTCCTACAGCACGCTCGTTGACAATGGCGAGCTCTGTCAATTCCTTCTTGTCCACCTCCTTTTCGCCGTTGGCCAGCAGGATAGCCAACGAACTGGTGCTCACAACGGCAGCACTCGAGCTCAATCCTCCACCGACGGGAACAGTTCCGTCCATGAGGAGCTCCATATTGCAGGGTCTGAATCCAGCTCCGTACTTCTTCCTCAACAAGCCAAGCACACCTCGAAGTCCACTCTTGAAGTAATTCGTCCACTCCAGTTTCGTCGAATCGATTGTAACATCTCCATCAATGGGAACCTCAAAGTCCCTGGCCTCAAACTTGTCCTCCACATTGGCAATGCGGATGCGGAATGTCTTGGCATCGTCGGCGACGGGGGTGTGAGACACGGCGAGGAGGGCGTCGGCGGTGATGGCCATGGGGAGCACCGAGTAGAGGGAGTAGTCAATGTGCTCTCCGATAATGTTGACCCGGCCGGGCGAGCGAGCCACAAAGGAAGCTGGATGTCCATATGTGGACTCGAACTTGGCGAGGAGATGATTCCATCGTGGTCCTTCGGTCGGGAGAGAGGCCGGAGGGTAGATGTCGGCGAGAGCGTTTGCGACGGGGACGGAGCGAGACATTTTGGCGATCGTCTTTAGCCCGTGATAATCTTGGGAATTGATCTTCTCAAGTGTCGTTCGTTTCGTCGCGTGAGGAAGCTGTAGGCGTTGCAACGTTTCTATGCCCCGCTATTGCCCCTCGTGGGATGGATATCAGCTTGTGATTGATGACGTAGACAGCGTTTTACGAGCTTAATTCTGAAGATCGTCGTGATGATCAAGGTAGTCGATTTCCGCAGAAACACAAGAAGCAGAAATATCAAGTGCAATATATCAGGAAAAAGACCTGTCGTCGGGTCTCAACACATCATCTTGTACCCGTGTTCAACGTTGAACCCCTCCCGAGCTGTTGCGCCGAGTATATCCCCACCTATCGGCGTGTCGCCCAGGGTCTTTTTGCCTATGGTCAGTTCCCCATAACAGGTATCGCGCGGTCCGCTGCTCGGTGGAACATGGCGCGTGGTCTTGAGCCTGTGGAGATTTCTCGGGTTGATGGGCGGAGGAGGTCCGCGGTTCTTTGTCACGGAGCTGGTTGTTGAGGTTGCGCTCAGTGCCAGATTTGACCGAGGCGTGACGTTTCTTTGCAGCGGCATAATTGGTGAATCAGGTGAAGAGAACCCATGATTGAAAGGGATTTCGGTCAGGCAATGGCAGAATGGTGTGATGGAATTGGTGGGATGCGGGTGCCCGGGTGAATTATCGGCAGCAGTTCCGCCGACCGCCGAATAGGTAATTCATCAAGTTGATGCAAACAGACCAGCAATGTCTATGAAACTGCTTCATGGCAAACAGCCTTGACATTTATACTGACAGCTGTTCAACACTGGTCCAGCTGTTGACACTGGTCATTCTGGCTGCCATGCAGGCAGGTATTGCCAGCTGTCATGGTGATATCAAGCCCTTCAGCCTCATCATGATTTTTCCTCACCAAGTGTTTGTTCCATGACACCCAGCCCACGATCCTCAACTGCTGCACACGTGATAGAATCATCGCCTCTCTCGATCAATCACACAAAAAACTCGACAAACCGAGGTCGAAATGTCCTTCCCGGCACAGGAGTTGCAGCCAAACACCCTGTACCTGACCATCTCAACACCCGAAGCGCCCGCGAACGTCATCGCGCACATCTACGATGTCGACATGACCTGGCTCCAAGGCGCCCTCGCGGCACCCATGGAAGGAGCCGACAACTTTGAATGGGGCATCTACTGGCATCGAGGCCACCAAGACGGAACCTGGTACATGATGCACCGCGCCGACGACCCTGAAATGCCCACCTACCAGCTTGGCCTCAAGATGAAGTATCCCTTCAAGAGCATGGAGATGAGGCAGTCACCCCGCCTCCACCACCACGTCGTCGGGCTCATCCGTCTCATGCGAATCACCGACTTGACCGGCCCCCAGGTCACGACCTATCTCGACTGGCTCGCGCCCAGGGCTGCCATGAAGGCGCAGCGGAGCGTCATGTAGGCCATGACCGTCTACGGCCGGACGCGGAAGCACGTCGCCAAGGTGCGCGAGGTCTGTGAGCTTGGGTTTGACACCTCTGGGTTGATCCGCGAGGTGCTGCAGTTTGCCCATCGTGAGGTCTGGTATGCGTTGGCTGGACAGCTGCCGCGTCCCATCTTTCAGCCGCTTGTCGGAGTCGAGAAGGAGACGTCTTGAAGCATCGCGTGAGGAGAGTGCTTGGCGGGTTCAATTAGTGAGTGGAAATGGTGAGTTGTCCAGACAAGGTGAACATGGCTAACTATCGCATAGCAAATGGCCACTCTGTATCACAGCCTGTTCGTCGAATGAGAATGTTCATGATGTATTAAGAAGGGAGGCGTAGCGGGTTAATGGTTCGTTGAACACGTTGGGTGACGAATACTCTCGATTGGTGCTGTACTGTTCCTGGGCTGTTACGTGTCCCGCACGTGAGATTAGACGAGAAGTGAGCACGAGACGATATAAATTGTACGAGAGTCTAGGCATAATAGAATGCTCGCTGTAGAACGAAACCTGTTTTATCGCCCTCACCGTATCCGTACTCTTCTCTTTGTCGGGTGCCGAGGATACCGAAAAAGCAGGGAACAAACGAAACGCCACGTGACACAAGGCCAGCCTGGTAGACATTCCTTCACCTTCTGCGTGCATTTTATGCAAGAAACTCCCTTGAAAAGTATCGAAAAAAAGACCGCCAAGACTGATTTTTCGAGACATTGGACAAGATGGGACATCACAACCTTCGTTTTGACGGCGATCCTTATTCGTCCAGTGGAGCTTGGAGTCCGTCGACGAGCAGGGCCAAGTAAGCGGTAGTCCCGGGGATGTCGTTTTTATGCAAGAGTTTACTGACTTGGTGTGAATAGTTTCTGCGAGGAGGACTATATCATTACCTTGTATCTGGCAGAGTTTGTAAATGCCTTGACGAATGTCACCTATGGTATGCCTCGGATCTGGGCGTGTGTGACCTTTTGTGCTCCGCTGACTGTAACTCTTGGTTAGTCTACTTTGCTCTGCAATACATGTATGGTGGCTCTGGCAGACGGGGAATTCTACCCGCCAGATGGGACTTCATGTCCGTCGCCCTGCTGCTTCTTGGTATTGGATCGTTTCTGTTCCACGCATCTCTCCGTCAGACCTTTGAGTTTGTTGACGAGTTGTCGATGCTGCTGCTCTCCTGGTCCATGCTCCGGACGATTCTCGTCATGCGACAGACTCCCTCCATGACCCGGCTCATCACAGCAGTCCTTCCCGTCTTCTTCATCTCATTCTCCGTCTTCTACGTCTGGTCGGCAAAGATCATCTACCAGGTGATTGGATTCTGGTTCAGCCTCATCCTCATCGGCCTGCGCATCCGCTACCTTCTGTACTGGCTCAAGCCCGGCTTCCCCGAGAAGCAGACACACGAGTGGGCCGTCCGGACCTGGACGGCCGCCTTTATCTGCCTGTTTGGATACTTTATCTGGAATATTGATCTCGAGTTTTGCGCCGAGCTGAGAAACCTCCGAGAGAGGGTCGGACTGCCCTGGGCGTGGATCTTTGAGTTTCACGGTTGGTGGCATATCCTGACGGCTATTGGTGCTAACAAGTTCATGGGTGTGGTGAGAGAAGTGCGTGAGGAGGCGGCTCGTATGAAGCAGGAATGATGGTTGGATGTGGTAGACGTTGTCCTCTAGGACTGGGGTTTCGCAATGGTGCATGTATAGTTTTTGTTAAATCATTAGAGCACTTGGATTGTTTAAATTTGCTTGGCAACGATGTATCTGATGATGGCGTCAACATCATAGACCTCCGATGAGAATCCATCTGGTCTTGGGTCGCGAATCTATTCCTGACCAACCGCAACCTACGTCCCGTTTGGAGAACTTGCACGGTTGAAGCTGAACCGGTGAAGCAAAATTCGTCAACTGAGGGTCTTTTTGATGTAAAGAATGGATGAGACAATGCCCGAGGACCGAGTTTGGTCAGTTGAGTTCATATGCCACATGCGCCTCAGCTCTCAATATACCAAGGCGATGCCCTGTGACACCGAGTCTCACTAGTGCTTGGGGTGACACTCGAATGATGGTTTATTCGTCATGGTGCGTCGACTGTACGCAGTATCCCATGCCTCTTGGATCAAACGAGTTTCACCGCTGGGTCGCTGCCTTGTGGATCGGGTGTTTATGGGAGTTTGCGGATACGATAGATAGATGTTAAACTGTCAAACAGACTGGCTAGAGGAATCATTTCAAGATTTTGAGTAGTTTATTGCATGCCAGCTCTTTGATGAAGAAGTCGAGGTGACGCCCTCTCCGAGTTCTCGGTTGACACCAGAGCACCCACGTCCAACCCCGAGAGGTGGCCAAGATTAGAGGTAGCTAGATGAGGAGGGAATGATTGTAGACAATAAGAAGCCGACTTCTATAGAAAAGGATGTCCATGTTCTTTTCTAGGGACCTGCTCCCAATCCGCGTTGGAGACGAATGCGGAGGGATGTGATGGATAGCAGAAACTATCCAGTTCGACGAGGTCACCCAGAGGGCCTCCTTTAATGGTCCGCATGAAATTATGCAAGGAAGCTCCGTTTTATATTATTGGGCTAGTGCAAACTGCGATCGGAAGAGTCGTCGGCACTCTCAAGCTGGGCCGTCGAAACGTCTCAAGGCCAACTCCTGGGCTGTGATGGGTGCCCAGAGACGTGTCCGAGGATTTTACTGTTCTGGATCATAATCCAACGTCAGCATTGAGAGAATAAGAGTTGTTTGCCGAGTTCTGGGCCCTATGTTCTGCGACTTCCACGCCAAGCAAGACATCAAAGCCACAGTAATGCCGCATCGGTGATACGTAGACGCCATCGTGATGATCTTGGCATAAGGAAAGGGAAAAAGTCCGCCGGGCATCAAGGTCATGCTCTTGGAGTCTTGGGCGAAGGTCGAGGATCGATATGGCTGAGCCAGGCGCAGACTAGGTCACAACACACCCGGCAACACACTCGGACGAGGATAACAGTTCGCCAACTGGCTTGGGATCACCTTTAGAGGACCACGGTTAATAAATAATGGTTATGGAGGTAGAGACAAAGCTTCTGGAGGTATGTCTGGGGGATCAAGGCTTTTTCTTTGTTGTCAAATGTGGCTCAACGCCGCCATGTTGGCCAACGCGTCTTTGACGATTAACCACAGCGAGTTTCCACTTTGAGAGGTCAATAGTTCGTTATTGGAGGGTCACTAACGATTAGGGACGATAGAAAGCGGATATATCGGCAGATCAATGAGTGTGGTGGTGACTTGTTAAACAGTTGCTCGAGTCTCGACGTGGCCTCCTTCTTTGCCTGCGCCAAACCTCAGCTGCTCGCCCCACAGGAGCGTATTCTAAAGAGCCGTTGGGCAAGCGAGCCGATGTTATTCCTACTGAGAACTCGACTCCGCTCAAAGAACAAACTCCCGGGAAGCGGATAGTGACAGGCCACGGACCGGCACGTCTCAAGGTGGGAAGCCGCGGGAGTCCCGTCCCGCAGACGGGATGGGGGAGCCTCATTTGAGCAAGAATGAGCGGGATGGATCAAATTTTGACGTGTCTTTGACGTGGGATATTTTTGTTTTCTTGGTGTAACGGGGAGCATGTTTCGACGTCATTGGACCCTTGGAAAGGAACCATGAAAGTGATTACCCCTCAACCCCGCCGAGGGCATCATGATACCCCGCCTTGACAGGAAGATGGAGTCGTAGACAGATGTTTAGCAAGAACCACCAGTAAAGAAATCTCAAGAAATCTCAAGACCGAATGAACGATGCTCTTCATGTGCTCATCTCACACTGTCCGCTATTAACCTCCCACTGTACGGATCTCGGGTCAACATGCCATGCACATGCACACCCACCGACACGCCGCGCCAATCACGGTCCAATCGATGACCCTGAACGCCGACGCCGAGACGTCATTCGTCACGCCTCGTCTGGGAGGACCAAAAGAGGGCACGAGAATCCCTCCTCTCTCGGGCAAAAGGCCGTGGTTGTCCAATAGAAGGGGGGCGTTTTATCTCTTTTAATGAGCCCACTCGGGGCAAGGTCGTGGTGTTTGTACTCTGTGCGTGAGATGGAAAAATAGGACCCGTTCCTCCCCCACGAGGAAGGGAAGGGGAAGCCCATTCACTGCCGCCGCTGACTGAACTAGGCTTTAAAAGAAGGATATTCCTCCACTCCCGAGCCTTCTCTCTTCTTCTTCCTCACCAAACCTCCACAAATTCCATCAACTTGTCCCCCCAAAAATACCACAACACACCAAACCCCCAAAACTCATCATCAACATGTCTGGCTGCGGTTGCGCTTCCTCCGGTTCCTGTGGCTGCGGCTCCAGCTGCACCTGCGCCGGCTGCCCTGTAAGTCTTGCTTCTTCTCGGTTAGAGTAACATGTCGAGAGCTGACGGTTGCCAATCAAGCACAAATAAACTACGGCACGATGGGAACCCTGAGGGTTATTGTTCTGGAGATGGCGGCGTGAAATCGACTGGGTGGATGGAGGATCCACTCGTTTCAACGGCCTTTGGGAATGATGGATGATGATGGCACATGAGATTACAGATTGGTCATGAATAAATAAATGCAACCTTGTTGCTCATGTTGAGATGCTGCTTGTGCAGTCATTAGTGACTCTATTGTACTCGTACATCCATATTAACAGCCATGCCTCGATCCATATTACTGATCATGCCGCGATCCATATTACCGATCCTGCCTCGATCCATATTACTGATCCTGCTCCGATCCATATTAACCATCATACCCCGACGGAAAGAATGCCAACACTGGGCTGAGAGCCTGGTCCTGCCAGCTCCCTCGTTGAACCGTCAAACACACGGCAGTCTCGTGCTCATTATCCGTGTACTTCTCTCCCATTTCTTCATCGACATCTCGAACCGACAATCTCTGCTCGTGCTTTCTTCCCATGTCATACGCCACCAGCAGAGCCTCCCGGAGCAACCTTACCCCATACAACACGGCCGCCAAGACGGAGACGGCGAAGCTGGCCTGTGCGATGCGACAGTATCCCTGATTCCGTTGCCAGGCGGCCGAACACTCGTGGGTGAGGTACCATGGTCGTGGGCTCGGATGTTCAGGATCAGAGAAGTCACCAGAAGCTTGGTTGGTGAGGCTCATGGCCCAGAAACAGAGGAGGAGGGCATCGTAGAAAGCGCTGATGTATCGAGAAATGGAGCCAAGATATGCCAAGGGTACGCGGGCGACACAAATGACCAAGCTGAGTATCGCGACGGCAAAGTTGGACTGTGCCAGTCTTGAAACTGTGTCAGCTCATCGTCTCGTGATGGGGGGTTTGTTTTGGCGTTTTCTGCCTCCTCACCTTCTCTGCCAGATGAGGGGAACCTCGGGCGCCTCTCGATAGTTGGCGTAAGAGTAGATGCGATCGTTGGGGTTCGAGTTCCATCCTTCCTCTCCGCCGTTCTCCCATAGTCCCCATCTGAAGCGATCCGGGTACGCGACGCCAAAGAGGAGGATGGCCATGAGGGCGAGGGCCAGCTCGACGAGCAGCAAGCCGAGGGAGACGTTTGAGCGGGCCATGATTGAGACTTGACGAGACTTGTTGTGACTATCCCCCGGAATAAGGAGAGACATGCTGCGAGGTCATTGCTTTTCCCATATGGGCGTTTAATAGGTGATGTGCCGTGAGAGAATCCAAGGATGCGTGACTGGTGATGATGCCATGAAGGTGTTTCAGTGGGTTGATTTGTCTCCCGTCCCCCAGAGGTATAGGTGCTGTAGACAGCCCACGTCGCCGACTCGGCCACCACTGAATTTTTTTAGGCCCTGGGGGGGTGAAACCTGCTCATACTACCGCAGGCAGGGATTATCCGGGCATGGCATGTTGAACATGATATCGACAATTAATTATTCATCCTTGTTTATTATAAATATTTCATCAAGAACATGGGGGATTTGACTACCTGGTATTTGATTAAATTGCATTCATTCTGGCTGAAATAGAGTTGCTTGCCAACTACGCCACTAGATCTCCCCTGTATAGCACCCTTGGCTTCGACTAGTACCCATGCTCGGCTTCTTCAGTGCTTGATAAAGTCTTTCGTCTGGTCTTGTATCATTCTGGTTAACCCCCTTCACGCAGCCCTACAAGCTGGCACCTTCATCCCGGTTCCCTTTCTGCGTGCGTAATCTTGGCCTCAAACCAACAGCACGTCTTACATGATGCCAAGTCTCACTCACTGTAGCCTTGAATAGCTGCATTCGAGTTCCGTCTACCTAGGACTTTGGTTTATTAGTGACTTGTTTTCAAGTTTGCCTCGAACCTCTGAAACATACATCTTGATGTAGAAAAACGGATATTACTAAACATGTCACTGTTGGGCACTGCAGTGTGCTTGTTCTGCCTGATCCGTGGATCCTCCCATCACACCTCACTAAAAGGAGTGACCAACTTGTGCACTCGAGACTAAACCATTTCTCCAAGATTCAAGATTCAAGATTCCTTTCAGTCCATTGTCTCGCTCGGATCAAGGTCGTAGCACTGCTGTTGTGACCGTGACTCAGCATCACCCGCAGGCCTTGGCCCCCAAGACCGTAAGCATCAGAAGCAGAGCAAACTCTCTCAAATGAGCAAGTTGTGCAGTCCTTGACTGGTTGGTGAGTTTGCTCCGCCTCCATGCCCTGACTAGTCCCGGAACTTTGGTACTGAGCAAGTTTGGGATTCAAATCGTTACCCCCTTGTGAAGCTTCAATAAGCACTACACCTTTCTTTCAACACTCTGGGTCCGAGTTTGCAAAATATCCCCGTCTGATATTCTAGACAAGTTGGTACTAATCTCGGCAAACGGGTATTATCAGATGGAAAAGAGCAGAACATGCAACTTGCCCTTGAAATTCTTCCATCGTCTCATCAAGGTCGTACAACGCAAGTTTGCTCTGTAATCTGCACGGCTACCCAGTTACCAAACACAGAAAAGTGATGGCAATAAATGATAAGTCTACGCTGGGGAATCTCTGCACAGCTAATTTTCTATCCAGGAAAAGCATCCATGTCTATGAGTGTAAAGTGCCGTATCCCACACGCCGAGCAATGCATGAGAATAAAGTAACAACGACCAAGCCTTATATAACCAACTCAACAACCCCAACAGCTATGACCGCCACCAGCATGCACATCGTCGACGTCACAGCTGCAGACCTGGACCCCGCGTTTCGAGGATCCAAGTCCTTTATACACTGATCAATACAGGCGTCCAAGTCCTTCTCACTACTCCCATCACTATATCTTGTCTTATCGCCAGTGTAGTACTTCTCGTGGCACCGTCTTGTGCATCCGAATGCCCAGCAAGATATGCGGTTCTCATCACTGCTGTCCCACCCGTCCAACTCTCTCTGACTCCAAGTCCCGTT
Source organism: Fusarium piperis (assembly GCA_027886205.1). Lineage (NCBI taxonomy): Eukaryota > Fungi > Ascomycota > Sordariomycetes > Hypocreales > Nectriaceae > Fusarium > Fusarium piperis. Next base: position 129,561 of record RZGM01000041.1, read on the forward strand.
TGCCCCAAGCAGCGTCGTCCGGCTGCTGTAGGAATATCCATTAACTCTGGACTGGCCTCTCTTGTAGAGGCTGGCGGAGATGCGGATCCGGGTCTTGTCAGGCGCCACGTCGGCGGGGATGGTGATGTTGACGAGATCCGTGTCCAGGGGCACGCTCCAGACGAGCCAGCATACCGGTCCCGAACCCCAGCCCGGTGGCTCCAGCGCGAGGAAGACGCGGTAGGCGTCGAACCTCTTCCGGGCTTCGTGGTCAGACGCGTCGATTCTTGTTCTGATGGTAAGCTCCTCGGTCTGACCGGCTGTGATGTTCCAGGGGACGACGATGCCAGTCTCGGCGTTGGCTGAGGTGGCCGCCAAGAGAGTGAGGGCGACCACCCGAAAAAGGAATGGTATTAAAATCATTAATGAGAGTGACGGAATGATAAAGTTGAAAAGAGTGACTTGTTCTGCCTATAAAGGCAGAAGACGAGAATGAGTGAGAGTTCTGTTGTCAGGGGGTTCAATCCCTGTGTATTTTGGTTTCCACCCTGTGTTGCTAACCAGATATGGTCACCGCTTCGGCCATTGCCTCTTTGAGCATCCACTTTGAACGTGAAGGAGGACGGTGCTAGAAGCAAGAGAGTGAAATAGACGGCAATAGTTTGAAACCAAGGAAATATTGTCATGTTTTCAACGAATATTGGCTAGCTGTATAATGGGGAGCTAGACACGATGTTGATGGTTAAGGTTCGAGAGCACCAACGCTTGTCTCGCTGCTGTCAAGTCACCATAGTCTCTTGATCAAACTCCTGCTTTTTAGATAATATTTGAACTAGTTTGATTCGGAAGCGCTTGAGGGCTGCTGAAGGTCATGGGGTACGAAGACGCGTGAGATAATCTTACCAACCAGCCTAATAATCGTCATCGTGAGATCCTCGCTAGGGTCCGCGGGAACTCAGTAAAGAGAGCTCTTTTGAGTGTCCAAGAATATTAGATGACCAAGATAAAATGATTCTATTCAAATCCAATTAAAGCCCGCCATTCAATTGATGTAGAAAGCTGATATAATTCAGAGTCTTGATCAACTACTCCAGACCTAGCAGAATGACACTCAGGGGGCTGAACGGAGCTTCCGCGGAGCTTAGACGGACAATGAAGAGATTGTAGACTATATATGAATTACTAACCTTCTGTATTTATAATATTGAATTCCTTTCTATTTGAAGGCAAGGCTTTTACGCGTCACTGTATTGCAGCCCCCAAGCCCCGGACCCATCGTGATAACTACAATCAGGTTTGAGCTTCACATCTGGACTCCCCAAAGTCCCTTCCAAAACAGATTACGACTTACTGCCATGGTGTCTGATAGTATAAAAACCATTGGGAAGGCACTGTGGTTCTTCATCTCCTACCTTAGATCACTTGCCGTTGGGCGCAGAGCCGCAGCCTATCACAACTAGACATGGCACGACACGCTCGACGCCCAGAAAATCGTCGTCATTGGAGGGTCCTTTGCCGGCATTCAGCTGGCGAAACGCCTGGCAGAGACTCTACCGACGGGCTACAAGGCTGTCTTGATTGAGAAGAACTCTCATCTCAACTACTCCTTCAACTTCCCTCGCTTTTCTGTCATGATGGGGCATGAGCATGAAGCCTTCATCCCCTATGATGCCATTTGCCGGGGAGTTCCTCCTGTAATCCTGACGCGAATTCAGGATACGGTCGTGGACATGACCGAGAAGCAGATCATTCTGGCTTCGGGGAACAGGATCGACTACACACACCTTGCCATCGCGACGGGTTCCTCACAGCCGCTCCCTGTGCAAGTCTCGGCAACCGAACTTCAAGATGCTTGCGGTGAGATGCAAAGCGTACAAGAAAAGATCAAAGCGAGCTAGAAATCGCCATCGTCGGCGGAGGAGCTGTGGGCGTCAAGGATTTCTACCCAAACAAGGACGTCACGTTGGTACACTCGCGCGACCAGCTAATGAGCCACTTTGGGAAGAGGTTACAGGACTATACCTTGGCTGCACTTCGAGATGAGCTCAAAGCCCGCGTCCTGTTGAATGAGAGGCTCGAGATGCCGTCGACGGGAAACATGGCAACGTCGGCTACGCTGGCTTTCTCGGATGGGCGAGAGGAGAAGTTTGATCTTGTCGTAAGTTGGAACTATGCTAATGTTCATATATATAAGCTAATTGGAAACCAGATAGGCGACCCAACTCATCTGTTCTTCAGTCTTTCTATCATAGTGCTATTTCGAAAGAGACGTCTCGGATTCAAGTTGAACCAACTCTACAGGTATCGGGAGATGGTTCTATCGCATTTAGAGCCCATATATTTGCTTTCGGAGGTGTCGCTGACCATGGAGGTGCGCACATGGCACGAGCAGGATGGATGCAATCCAGAGTCGTGCTGGACAACATTCTTGCCATGATTCGAGGAGAGGAGCCGACACAGATGTACAAGCCAAACTTGTTCATTGAAGGTGCCATCAAGTTGACTCTGGGGAGAACGCATAATGTAGTCTACGCCATGGAGAATAATGGCTCCGATGTGTTGGTTCCTAGCAGGAATGGACATCTGAATCTTGATATTGAGCGAGCGTGGAAGCAGTTTGGCGCAGATTCCAAGCAAGGAAGTGTCTCTTGTTGAGGCACAAGGCAGCATTGAGGGGTGATAGATCTTTTCGATACCGGTAGTCATATGTTTGTGTGAATCTACGCAACTGTCAAACATGAGTATATGATAGATGGAACGGAAATCAGCGATTATTTGTATAATATATCTTTTTCGCAAAACACCCGAAAACAACGTCCAAGCTTATGCTTAATGTATCATCCTGCTCGTGACCATAATGCATGCCAATACGAAATAGGAGTCTCAGGCAGCTCCCTCTCCCAAGGAAGGCAGGATAATGAGAACAGGAAACTACAAGTTTCTGAACAAGGTTCAGATGACGCATTTGGTGGGACTTGACCCTTGATACTTTGTAAGTCTTGTACAAGTTCGAGAAGGAAATCGCTCGGAGATAGCTCACGGCATCTCTTATATACAGAATGGCTCTTGAAACTTGTTGAAGGATTGCACATGAATTCAGCACAACTCTTGGCTGGTCCAATTGTCTGCTTGACAAGCTGTAGTTACATTGCTCAGGTATGAATATTTGTCTTGTCTTTGGTGATATGGCTAACAATTATCATCTAGGAAATCTAGCTTATACCGAAAGCCGGGTGTTTAAACATCGCCATCGAGTTTCCTCTCAGCAAATCCTTGCACTGAGTGATTTGACTAGTCCCCCAGGTTTCAGCTCCGGCTTATTCGCCGGAACCCCGCACTTGACATCTGGGCCGAGACTCTAAACAACGTGTCTGGGCGGAGCACCGATAGCCGTCCTCGTAGCCGCCGCCACGCAGTCCGTGACGTGACGCCGGCTTCTGTATCCGACATACCGAGGAAAGCTGAGCTGAAGCGATACTCATCGATCCGAGTTTGCGGCTTTCCTTGTTCGAGAATCAAGCAAGTGAAATCAACCAGAGACACTCGGCCTTTCAACACCTCTTGAGCACCATGTCAGACTCGAAGCAAGCATCCAGCGGGGGCAACGAGCGCTTCAATGCTGAGGCTGCCGCCTGGGACAGAAACCCCTTTGTTCATGCCATGAGCCTGGAAGCCTGGAAAGCTATCCAGAAGTTTGTTCCTTCTCTCCTCGGTGGAACTTCTTCACGGCTGGACGTCCTTGAGATTGGCTGCGGAACTGGACTCCTCAGCTTGGAGGTGGCCCCCTCTGTGAACCGCTTGGTGGCCGTCGATGCAGCCGAGGGGATGATTGAGGTCCTCTCGTCCAAGTTGAACAAGCCGGATGCACCAAAGAACATCCAACCTCTCGCCATCCTTCTCCAAGACCCTGAGGACAAGAGACTACCACCAGCAGACGAAGCGGAGCCCGATGGCCCGAGACTCAAGTACGACCTCATAACCTCACACCTGGTGCTGCACCACATTGCGGATCTCAAACCTGTCCTGACAACAATGCTCGGATGTCTCAAGGAGGGCGGCATGGTAGCCCTGACGGACTTTGAAGACTTTGGGCCCGAGGCGAGAAGGTTCCACCCAGAAAGCAAGATGGGCGGTGTCGAGCGTCACGGTATCGCAAGGGAGTGGATGGCCAACCTGATGAGGGAGGTCGGGTTCAAGGATGTCGAGGTTGAAGTTGCGTGGGATCATATGAAGCTGGTTGAAAAGTTCCCTGGCGAGTTTGACGGTCTCAAGAAGGGGGAGATAGATTTGGATTCTGGAGTTGGGGAGTTGATGAAGTTTACTTATGTGATATGCATGGGGAAGAAGGGTTGAGGTCTTTCAAGGGGTGGAAGAGTGATAGTAGTGAAAGGATCTTATGGTGTTGGCGAACCGCTTGGCTTTCGCTGCTGCTTCCATCAGATATTGATTCAAGATAAATAATGATTTTCAAATCACATCACATCCTCTTACTGATCTTCATTGTGCTTGTGTGAATTGAAATTGAAAGGATCCCTGTTAAGTGATTGGCCGGGATCTCAGATCGATTCTCAACGCCCAAGGCATCTTGACAGATGATGTAAGGCCCCACTCGAGCTCATGAGCCACCAACCACTGGGTGACGAGCCACAGCTTCCCAGTCACCTCCCAACATCACCACCATCAGCTCCAGCACCAGCCCCAGCACCCGACGAGGCTGACTGGGTCTGACTCTTCTCCTCCTCATCTTTCTTTGTCTCCGTTTGCTCTTCTTCTTCTCTCAAACATCTATTCTACTATGCTCTAAGACAAAGCTTCATTCCCAACTCAAACTATCCTCCATTCATCGCCGCTCGGCACGCGACTCCGACGTCGCAATCGCCCAACCCCGACCATGCCGTCGCCGGCCGAACCTGAGAACGCCCGATCGACCGATGCGCCGCGACGATGCTTCATCTGCCTGACAGACCAAGACCCTTCTGACCCCCCGGGTTCGTGGGTTGACCCCTGCGGATGCACCCTCGAGGCCCATCAGGACTGCATGCTCTCGTGGGTCACCGACTGCGAGCGATCCAACAAACCCCTCCAGTGCCCCGTATGTAAGGATCGCATCCAGCTCGAAGGGCCCTGGGACCCCGTCGTCGCCTTGAACGATGTCGTCACCTCCAAGTTCACCCGCGCGAGTCCCTTTATGCTGCTCGGCTCTGTTACTCTGGGCGTGCAGTTTAGTCTGCAGATGTACGGCGCCTTGGCCTTGTATTGCTTCTCCGGTCGCGAGGCTCTGACCGAATTTATCCTGGGCCCCGAGGTCTGGACTCACGGAGAAGCCTCGAGGGTCTTTATGAACAGAGGCAAGAGGTTGCGCAATGCGCTGGTGCTGACCAACGTTGGTCCTGCTCTGTTGCTTGGGCAGCTGATGCCATGGATTGGCAACAAGGTCTTCTTATCTACAGCGTCTGCGGTATGTAACTTTTTCTCCTCAGATGCTATGCGCCGTCATCTAACGACTCAACTATAGTACGGTGTATACCAGGCGATGCACGAGGACGACTTCTTTTGCTGGCCACCCTCGCCCCAGCTGGTCATGGCCGTATTCCCCTACATCCGGTCGGCATACCTCAACGCCTGGCGCGAGTTTGCCTTTCCCTACGAAGTGAGGCTGAACCGACAAATCATGGGTCTTCCCCCTCTCGAGCCTAGGCAGAACGAGCCCGCCGCCAACGGCGGTCAGCCCGAGCGGCGGAACGGCGAGGGTGGTGTCGTGGGCTTCCTCAACGGCCTTATAGAGGCTTTGGAGGCGGACGATGGCGATGACGAACAAGACAATGATGCTGGAGCTGGAGGGCAGGTGAGAATTGGTGGCGACGGGGACGATGGAATGGTCCTTGAGCTTGTCATCGAAGAGATCCAGGAAGCACCCGAAGAGGACGAGGACGATTGGGTCGAGAGGGCGCATGCCCAAAGACGTGGAAACGCACGACCTGACGAGGATGAACCTGCACCACGTCCAGCGGAGGAGGCACAACGCGCCCCAATTCCAGCTCCGGCTCCGGCCCCGGTAGTTGCTGCGCCTGCGCCTGCGGTTGATAACCAACCCGCCGAACGAATCGAGCATGAAGCTCCCCCAGCACCACCGGCTCGTCGACCTGGGCTGGGAACAATTCTCTCCGGGGTGTCGAATGCGATAGTCAGCGCCTTGATCCTCCCAGGCCTCTCCTACGCCATGGGTGAACTGCTTCGCCTGGCACTGCCCAAATCATGGACCATAGCACACTCGCAAGGGAGCACAGGGCGACCTGGTCTGCTCCAACAACAATGGGGACGAAGCTTGTTAGGAGGATGCCTGTACGTGGTGATGAAGGACGTTCTTAGGCTGTACACCAAGTACCGCAAGGTGGCCGCTATAGGAAAGCGACGGGTGAAGAACGTTGACCGGGAGAGGAGGCGGAACGGGAGATGATGACCTGCTGGCAGAGTACGAAGCGGTTCGACATGGCCAGTATTCTTGAATGATTGTATGCATTAGATGGAGTTTTGGGTGTCTCTGCGCATGAGGGAGGGTTCAGTGACAGCGGATTGAAGGGATATTGCAGGTGAAAAGACCACGAATGAGACAAATCGCCTCTATATGACCCTTGTTGATATACCTACCATCCAGTAAACCATGTTATAAATCATCTGTGTAGGGATCTCCATGCTTCATTCACTCACCTCGTATACGTATCCCTCCCTCACCGAGGTGATGGACGGTACCCCACACTTTGACGCTTGCCCCACGTGGAACCTTCCAGCCCAAACTCCACGACGCCTCAGCCGCGGGGCCCTTTTTGCACCGCGAATCTCTTCCTCTCCCTCCTCTTCTTGGCCCTTGATTTTCTTGAATCACATCTCAGCAGTAGACCTTGAAGTTAAACTAGCTGCCCCTCTCCTATACGACCTGTTGATAGGTCTCTACCCCTTTCCGCCATGGTAACTACCAACTAACCCTTTCCCCTCTGTGCGCCTCCGCTGACTTCTTCCCCCAAAGGCGTCCACACACACCTCCAAGCAGCGCCTCGCGCTCGCCATCTGTGACTTCCTCTCGGCCTCGACAAATGACGGCACCCTCACCGCCGATGACAAGGACTCGATCGACGTGGCCGTCAACTGCATCGCCGAGTCCTTCAAGGTCGACCCCACCGACACCTCGGCCGTCGCCGCCGCCGTCGGATCCCAGAACCTCCTCCAGATCTACTCCGTCTTTGAAAAGGCTCGCGCCGACAAGCCAGCCGCCGCTACTTCCCAACCCTCGGCACCCGAGCCTACTGAGGAGCAAAAGAAGGAGTCCGAGGGCCTCAAGTCGAAGGGCAACGCCGCCATGGCACAGAAGAACTATGGCCTCGCCATCGACCTCTACACCCAGGCTCTCGGCCTCAACCCCGCCAACGCCGTCTTCCTCTCCAACCGCGCCGCCGCCCACTCTGCCAACAAGGACCACGCCTCCGCCCGCGCTGACGCCGAGGCTGCTGTCAGCATCGACCCTGGCTACACAAAGGCCTGGTCCCGTCTGGGCCTCGCCCGCTTCGCCCTCAGTGACGCTCGAGGTGCCATGGAGGCCTACGCCCGCGGCATTGAGCACGAGGGTAACGGTGGTTCCGACGCCATGAAGAAGGGTTACGAGACGGCCAAGCGCCGTGTCCAGGAGATGGAGGCCGAGGAGGACTCGCTCAACCGCTCCTCGCCCGGCGTCGGCGTCGACGTCAACGCCAATGCTGGCATGCCCGACCTAGGCAACCTCGCCAGCATGTTTGGCGGCGCCGGCGGTCCTGGCGGTGCCGGTGGTATGCCCGACCTTGGCAGCATCATGAGCAACCCCATGTTTGCCAACATGGCCCAGAAGCTCATGAGCAACCCTGACTTGATGAGCAACCTCATGAGCAACCCTCGTCTGCGTGAGATGGCCGACCGCTACTCTAGCGGCGGTGGCATGCCCGATCTTAACAGCCTCATGTCTGACCCTCAGATCGGCGAGATGTAAGTCTTTGCCCCACGTCTTTCTACCCACAACAACGAAACTAACCACACTCAGGGCTCGATCTATGATGGGCGGTGGTGCCCCTGGTGCTGGAGGCAACCCTTTTGGCGGTGCTGGTGGACAGGGCGGCTCACAACAGTAAGGAGGTGGAAGACGAGGCAACATCATTATACCATGGCCGTTAGATGATCTGGGTTAAGAACACACCGTGATGAGATGAGGACGACGCATTGTTATATAAACGTGGCAACGCAGCAATGTGCGTGCATGCTTCTTTTTTTGAGCTTTGAATAGAAACTATAAAAGCTCCTCATGGTCCCTGAATGTGTATGCTGTCTGTCCTTTGCCTCCAACACCACCTTGAATAGAATACATGTCTAATAACCACAACCAGTATTACCTCGGTCACACTGTCTCGAGCCTTTTATCTATTGCCGATAACGCCATATTGAATCCATGACCTGGCTGACCATGCCTTGTTTGTTTGAGAGATGCCTCCCCCTAAACTTTTCCCGCCAGTAGTAATCCGTTGACATTGTAAGTAATATCGTCATCTTCCAGCATCTATATCGATGCACAAGTCATGCGTGTAATACTCTAGCCTGCTTGCGTACCAGCTGCACCACCTCGATAGCCACCTCGGCCGCGTCGACCGCGATACCAGGAACCTTTTCCTCGTCGGCCCCCGCGGTTACCACGACGTTGGCTGGATACGGCAGGTTCATTGCCGTCGCCTGAAGGTCCGTTGCTGCTGGGCGTATTGGCACTTGGTGGTATGACGGGTCTGCTATCGCTCACGGTTCTGGCGCCTGAATTCTCTTTGTCCGAGGAGCTCCCTGCGCTGGCTGGAACATAGGTCGCGCCGCTGCTTCGCAGGGGCTCCGTTATCTGGCCACGAGGTTGCTTCTCCGATGAGTGAGCGGCGGTAGATGCCTGGTTGCCTCCGCTCTGTGTAGCCGAGGGCAATGCGTGCTTGTACTCGATGGGCTTGGGGATTTGAGATCCACTTGTTGTACCGCTCTTCATGGAAGGGAGTGAGACGTGACGATAGACCTAGAGCCTGTTAGAAAACGGACATCTTGGTGATGAGAGTCACTGACCGGAGACCTTGGTTCCTTCGAGGCAGGAGCCAATGCCACTCCCTCTGTATCACTCCCCTCCGACAGCTGCCCCTCCGATGTTTGCGACACTTGAGATGGCTCGCTCTTTGACTGGACCCGTCGAGAGTAGCATGGGAGCTTGAGCTCAAAAGATGGGGCACAAACGCCATCACCTTGCATCACACTGGTTTCAGGCGCCACCTCAGCCTTCTGGTACTCGACTTCGTCATGGCCTGGACGGCTCTTCAGGGCACGGTCTACAGCCGCGATAAAAGCCTGACGTTTCGCTCTCGATCCAGCTCGGAGCCCGACTTTTTCGCCATCACTGACGGGCTGACCCTCCTAGAGTTGGTCAGAGCCCACTGTCTTCGCTCTGGCTTCGTCTTGCTCGGCAACTTCATCCGACCATTGACGGCTAGTCTGTAGGCTCGTGCCCATCGTTTCACTCTGCGCCCCCGATACTTCGGATCCCTCGGATGTCTCAGTTGCGAAAGTTTGTCTGGCCTTGGCGAGCGTCCGTGGCGTAAACGTGGCGGCAACAGGATTCAACCGGGTTCCCTACAAGTAGAGGTTAGAATCGCCAAAGGCTACTTTGCTTCAGCTGACTCTACCTCTTGCTTGCGCTTGGGGGTTGATGTTAGTTCCTCTCCACTGGCTTCCGGCTTTGACGAGTCTGCTTCTCCGTTGGCCGTTGGCGCGGGCTTGTTGACCTTCGACAATTCTGTTCTGGTCTGCTCCGAGGACAAGTCGTTAACAAATCCTGCTTGACCAGCCGAGGTGTTCTTGTCTTCATCATTGGATCGGACAAAGACCTGCTTCGACCAGAGGTCTGCGTATCGTCCACCGGCTACAATCAATTCATCGTGGTTGCCCTGCTCAAGGATCTCGCCGTTTTCGACGACAATGATACGGTCCGCGTTCATGATGGTTGATAGACGGTGGCTATCATGGTTAGCATAGGCTGCTAAACTACGCTGGAGAACTTACGCAACAATGAAAGTAGTCCGTCCTTGGCACAATCTCCTGAAAGATACCTGGATCTGCTGCTCAGTGTCTGTGTCAACTGCACTGGTAGCCTCGTCCAGCAAAACGATGTCTGGCTTCTTCAGCATTGCTCGAGCAATTGCAATGCGTTGGAGCTCGCCGCCAGAGAGTTTACTGCGAATGTGAGTGAGTGATCATATACCTGGTTCTCCGACTACTTACACGCCTCGTTCTCCCACTCGCGTCTTGTAGCCTGTTTTGTATTAGCGACGTTTCAGTTGACCCATGAAGAAAAACGCACCATGGGTAAAGCCCTTGATCTTATCATGAACACACGCTGCCTGGCATGCTTCAAACACTTCCTCGTCGCTCGCAGTGATTCTTCCGTACCGAACGTTGTTCATGATCGTGTCGTCAAACAGTATTGGGTTCTGGGGCACAACTCCAATTCGGTCACGAAGGCTATGATGGGTCAGCAAATCAACATGACGAACAGAGATGGCACGTATCCTTACCTGAACAAATCAACGTCTCGGATGTCCTGTCCGTCAATACGGATACATCCCTCGCCAACGTCGTAAAACCGGTCCAAAAGCTTGATCAAGGTGGATTTGCCTGCTCCAGTGGCCCCAACAAATGCAACCGTTTGTCCAGCCGGAACATGGAAGCTCACATCTTTGATGATGCCCTTCTTTTTGTCGTAGCTGAAGCAAACCTTGTCAAACTCTACCTCGCCAGCAACAAACTTCAACGGCCTAGCTCCTTTCTGGTTCTCAACAGATGGCTGGGTTCTCATAATGTCAAGCAACCGTTCAGCATCGATGAAGTCGTCACTGACATTCTTACCCAGCTTGGCAAAGAATTGAAGAGGAGATGTCAGCTGAGCCCAGTACATGAGAAGCATGGCAAATTGACCGGGGGTTGCGTGTCCGGCCCTGATGCGGTAGACAGCCAAGAAGGCGCTCGCCAGAAGACCAGAGGTAAGCACCAAGGTCTGAAAACCAATAGAGATGTACCACCCGAGGACGTATTGCTGCTCCCTAAGCCAGCGGTTGGTGACTGCATTGGCGTGTCGGTTGTCTTCATAGCCAATCTGGTTGAAGGCACTGACGGTTTGCCATCCAAGGAAGCCTGACTGTCGAACATAGTGTTCCTCGTACAACGCATTGACACGATTGCGACTCGCCGCCTTGGAGTTGGCAACGAGTCTGCTGGCGATGAGTAGGAAAAAGACTCCTGTTGCCATAGTAATCAGCCCTTCGTAGGGTCCAAAGGTGATGGAAAGATAGACGACGGCCACCCCCATGTCGATGAGCATGGGAACAGCGTAGAGCAGGACGTTCTCAATCACGTTGGAAACTGCGCTGCCTCCGTAGATGGCCATCATCATGTCCGAAGAGCTCTTGGAGTCGTGAAAATCGGCTGAAAGATGCATCATGTGCGAGTAAGCAGCTCGCGTCAGGGCATCATGCGAGTAGTACTTGACGGGAACCCAGAGCCACTGACGAACCAGCTCGATACCTGATTCAGAGGCAGCCAAACGGAGAGCAGCAAATATGATGACGGCGAGCCAAGGGTTGGTCTGGTCAGATCCGCTCAAACTGTCCATGATGATACCTGTCTGGCGAGGAATGAGCAGATGGAGCGCATTTGAACCAAACAAGCACAGGCAAACTGCTGCGGCACGAAGCTGAAGACCGATGTTGCCAACAGGCCAAACGTATGGAAAGAGGATCTAAGAATAGGTCAGTCGCAAGTTCGGTATCGAAATACAGTCTCACAGCCACATTGGGGTCAATGGAGTCGAAACAAGGGCGGATCTAGGAAGGGTCGGGGCATGCCATACCTTGAATCCTTTGGCGTACTCGAACCAATTACCACCCTCTTCAAGCCGCTTTTTCATCGCTTCTTTGGCCTCCCTCTCACGTCGCTCCCAGTTATACTCGGGAGTCTCCTCGGTGTCTTCCTCTTCAGCTTGGAGCGTTGATCCGTATCCGGACTCCTGACTATGTTGAGACAGGCCAGTGGGACTGCTGGGCGAGGTTGTTGTGTCCTTGGGGAGGAGAGGTTGCCGCTCCTCATCCGAACCTGGCTTGAATGAGGGGCTGAGAGTAAAGAGAACCACCAGCAAGAGAAATGACAGACAGCGCAGTGCAACCACCACCGCATCAGTGATGCTGAAAATGTTAGGCTGGAGCAAGAGTCCTAGGCCTGCCGACAAAGCGAGGATGGTGGCGTCAAAGACGAAACCGAGCAGCCAGGAGCCGACAAAAGGGTATGATGGGTCATCTTCAAGGTCAAGGCAACGGCTGAGGTGAATGCCAAAGACCAGAATGCAAGACAAATGCCCGATGATGATGTGATCCTGAGTAGGCCACTCTTGCGCCAAGAATGCCTTGGTACCAACCAGGGCTAGCTGAGCAACGTATGTTAAGATGCAGAGGAGGGAAAGCACCAGAGTAGTTGTGCAGCTGGGGCGGTTCTGCTTGCCAGTTTCGCTCTTCTTGGACGCGGCCACTGTGCAAGCCGAAACAAGAGAGGAGACGATGAAATAGAGGAAAACAGCGGCCGGATAGACGTAGTACAGGACCACTAAGGCGGCCTCTGCTGGTGAGACGGCTGTCATCGTGATGAAGGTCTGGTCGACCAGCTGGGCCGCTAACCTGATCGCGCCTGGGATGATTTCCTTGGAAAGAAGGGCAATGATTCGACCAAGAGACGAAATAGTTGAAGGATGACTGGTTTGTCAGGATGACGGGTGAAAAGGTATCGACGGCGGGCGTGAGAGGGGTCCTGCAGAATTGAGGAGAGAGTGAAAAAAGAAAAGGGGACGGACGGCCTTTGGCCTGCCTAAATGAGTGTCCCGCTGGCCGGTCGTGATCCGATAGGCGGCGTCGATGGCGGAAATCGACTTGAAGCTCAAGTCTGGCTCCGATGAAGGATGATCTGAGAGACCAATCGAAGAGTGCAAGTTGAGGGAATCGCGATCACAGGACGCAGTGTAACGTGACCAACAGGGTCTCGCCTGCACACTCTCGCCGCTTCCTTCTTCACAGCGGATGCTGTGTCGCTGCTGCTGTTTTGGGTTCGTTGATTCGAGGGAAGGTGCGATGTTGAGGTTGCTCACGGGGACACTCTTTCCAGCTGTGCCTAGAGGTAGGTCGTCAGCTGTGAGTGAAAAGTCTTCTCACTCAGTGACTGCCCAATCCCGATCGGGATTCGTCAAATTCCTTCAAGGACGATGCCTTCTGGAACCACTGCTCTTTGAGGCCTTCCACGCGTCGAATTGGATCGAGTGGAGGAGTTGCCGATGGATGGCCGTGTCGATTCGTCCGTTGATGGCGCGTTTGATAGATCCTCCCTTCCCAATTCTCGCCGCTTAGTCAAGTTCTTTCCCCCTGACCAAATCCTTGTGTAACCAACGACAGAGCAAAAACAAGCGTCGCTTCGCAACTTTACCAGCCAAACGTTGGGGTTCCTATGCGCTTTCCCATATGAGAGCCTGCCTCCGTTTGTTTGTTTCGCGCGGTTCAAATGCAGGTACGCAGGGAGAAGAGATGGGTATGGATGATGCCTGTTCGCGTGGTTCCGCTGACTCCGAAACAATCAAGCAAGGGCAGCTTCAATTGGGACACGGTCGATCACCCAAAAGACTTCCACTCACAAATAACGATGATTAAAAGTCTACGTTTGCGGAAGCCATCAGCTTGAAATACGATTCAGGACGCGTGGACCGAAGGGGGATATTTCCCTAACTCGTGACAAGGGTCGTCGTTTACGAAGCCATTCTTGTCTGTACCCACTCAAGTCTGGCCACCGTCTCACGCGCTTTGCAGAGGCTGATTGGCGTTAACCGACTTCCAGTGACTTGGATCGGCTGGCGACACCCCTGGCTCTTTGTCAGAGTCAATGTCAATGTCCCAGGGATGCCGTCACCATTACCGATGTGGGATTCCAGTCCCATCCCATCTGCAGGTTCAGGTTCGCCTCAGCTGGGCTCGAATGAGCCGTTCCGGAACCCAGATTAAAACGCACGATTTCCTGTCCGGCCAGCGTTCTTCTCTCTTGCCGCCTCGAACTGCAAAATCTTGCCATGGTCTAGGCTCGCGTGCTCCCGTGTCCCGCTCTCCCGCCTTCAAGCTTCTCCAATTCGGGCATACCATTACCAGCCGATGACGGTCGGCCTCAATTTGGCACGCCACTCTCAACATCCAGGCCTTGGGTTAAACCATACCACTCAACAGGAGAGCAGCTTGTGATACATCGGCCGGCGTTAGATACTGCACGGCTCAACCATGCAACGGCCGCACAGCTGTATCCAAGAAGAAGCAAAGATGGGGCCAAAAGAAGCAACGAAACATGCAAAACAGCTCAGGCTGAGCCGCCAAATCAAATCGACATCAAGGTTTAATGGTGGCTGTTCATTTGTCATGACAGTCTTCCCATCATCCCAATATCTGCGCCGTTGGCCAGTTCAACGTCCAAGCCAACGCCTCCTTACAGGCAGCAGTCTTGACAACGGCCTGCACATCTGATTCATCACCCTGCGAAAGTTCTTCCACGCTAGCTGGCTACTGGACCAGATGATAACTTGGGCTTGGTGTTTGACGTCTGCACGTGCCCACGCGACCTTTAGCCCTGCGAGTCAAGGGCGTCGAAATCCATGGGACCCATCGCAACTTGCTTCGTTTGCTTTCACCGACTTTCGCATCTGCATCCATCTCATTTCCCTCCTCCGCCCAAGCTCTCTGTTTGGCGCGTCTTGCATCGCACCCCAGAGCGAGAACCTGAGCGGTCAGGTCGACGATGTCGGACCGCCAAGTCTGGGGTCCCGATATTGACCATCGCCGTGTTGGGCGCGTTCCCTTGCAGCCGTTCAATCAGCTGCAGGGGAGGAACGAGATCTGGGTTCACCCCCACACTCTACGATCTGGGTGGGTGACCAGATACAACGATCCACCTTCCTCTTGGGCAAGACAATTAATTCCCCTTCAGTTGCCCTGCACGTTGGAGGTTCTCGAACGATTCTAGAAGACTACAGCAAACCCTTACAACACTTGAATCAGCAGCTCCAGTCTCGTCTGACTGATTCGAACGCTGTTCGAATTTCAACACCAAGGCTGCTTTTCCATGTTGCTTTGCAGCATACACCACTGTGGCCACTGTCTTATCACAAGCCGAGAACAGA
Organism: Fusarium piperis; assembly: GCA_027886205.1. NCBI lineage: Eukaryota > Fungi > Ascomycota > Sordariomycetes > Hypocreales > Nectriaceae > Fusarium > Fusarium piperis. The sequence goes on from RZGM01000041.1 coordinate 144,823, forward strand.
TCATGTCAAGATCTGGAGGTGGGTCGATGCTAATGCAGCAACCACCGCAGCAGGGCGGATCTCCCGAACGTCGACCGTGCTAGACCAAGTATACACCGCTTCCCTACGGAGAGGTTTGTTGCTCATGCTTGAGAACGACACGGGGTGGACGTCTGGATGGCCTCGCAATTTACGGGCATCAGTCCATCCCGAGACAACTCTGCGTATCAAGGATATCAACCAGGGGTGAGACGACAACATGCAACTTGGGGCTGATGATCGAATATGACACTGCTCTATGGAGCTTTTATTTTCCCAAAGAACACGAAACCCAGCTGGCTAAAATCTGGATCAACCACAAAGCTCGCTAAACTCCTAGGACCATGGCTGCCAAGCGTGGACATTACTCAAGCAACCTCCATGTACAGATGAGGTATTTGCAACTGAATCGGGCATGCCATCAATATTGCTCTGTCGCTCGTATATCACGACTCAACCGGTTATCGCTGTTATCGAAAACCCCAGGATGAGTCCCAGTTTATCCCATCCACATGTTGCGGTTGAGGCCCCATGCCAACAAACATCTCCGACTCAGAATTAGGGAGAGGGATGTTAGAGATGGGCTGACTGTGCATGGCCATTGTGCCTTTGTTGTACTGGTCAAGGGTCATGTCAAACATGTCCTCGCCGACTTCCGATGGTGCTGGGGCTTGCTGGAAGGGATGTGACCAAGTTGGCGAAACACCTTCAAACTCGGGTGTAGGCACTCCCAAAGACTCCGTGGGGCTGGTGCCGCTATTGCTTGAACCTCGACGGTATGGGCTCATTGAGTCATTGTCCAACTAGAATGCCTGAGAACAAGAGAGCAGGCCGTCAACGGTCTTCTTTGCTTCGTTGGCAATGTACTTCTGGATAAGGACGCAGTTGCAATCGGTGTGTTGCAAAAGCTGAGTCTTGAGATGATAGATCTCAGCAGTCAGCGTGTCGAAGCATGAAGAGAGGTAACGATTTTGGTCTTCCATGGCCTGCTCTCTGGAGGCAAGAGCCGATGCTTCATCCCGTTTCCGCAGGCGACATTTGGTGGCAGCAATCCTATTGCGTTCGAGAATGCGTCGACGTCGTGGGTCCTTGGGAAGATCATCTTCATCCAGTTCCACTTTCCGGCGCCCTTTACCTAGGTCCTTTGGTTCGTTCTTGGGTTTTCGACCTCGCTTCTTCTGCTTTGGGGACTCTGGGACAAGACCAGGGCCACTCATCTCCTCCGACATGCTCGAGCTTGCTTGTGACTGTCGTCGATTCCGGGTCCGGCGGTTGGTTTTCGTGTCAGCCTCAACGGTCGGCATTATCCTTTGTGGAGAATCGGGAATTTTTGGTGCGGTGCTGAACTGGGGCGGCCCTTGGATGATGCCAAAGGGGATGTCTTGGGGAATTGGAGAACCCCCGATTGCTTCCTCAAAGAAGGATGCATCGGGTGCCTGGCTGGGGAGTGACTGATACACCATGTTGCTTCGGTCGGTGGGCGAGGGTGTTCTGGTGTAGTACGGAGATGGAGTCATCATATATCCTGGGGAAGGCGTCGCGGCCATTGCACCCATGGAGGACCCAAATGCAAAGTCCATTGCGTGGGGATAAGAGTGAACAAAAGCAGCCATTGAAGGGCCTGTCGTATCAGCGGCCCAATGGCTCTGCTTGATCCTTTATATGGATGACTTCTCAGGCCGACTGACCACGGTAAAGTCCCTAAACAATGGTTGAGAAGCGTTGCTGATATAGGAACAGTTGACGTGCTGGGCTTCTAGCACCAAGAGACAGGATATGTACGAAGGCGTGGTGCTTGCGGGGTGGTAGAGTGGGCAGCAAGAGCTTGGGTGAGTTGTGTGGGTAAAGAAGTGAGGGGACAAGTTGGCTGATATATGGACAGATGAACAGAACCAAGCTGATAAGCTGGAGCTGGAACGAGCAGTGCCTCACAGCGAGGGGTCAATGTTGATGATGGCAATTCAGGAACACGAGCACAAGATTCCTTGAGGGCACGGGTCGATCAAATACGTATGGCAGCTCTCCTCACCAGACAGCCACCCAAGGACCAGACCTGGCCGGAATGCGACCATTGGGCTCAGTAGCCAAAAGCTTGGCCAGGCCCTAGGAAGCGGAGACAGCGCAAATCAGAGGCTAGGCCGTGAGGGGAAAATAGACTTTCCTGATCAGAGCGAGAGGGGAGCCAGAGATTCTCAGATGCCGCCCGCCACAGTAACTGCAAGATGACAGGATCAGCAGCAAGCCCCTCAGTCTTGGGCTCTCAGATGCAGTGTCCTTGATTGGGCCGGGCTCCTCTCGGATGCTGCCTTAGCCCACGTCCAGTGCCAGGCCACTATCAGCTTGCATGTTTGCTAGCAGGTCGCTTGCTGGGGGGAAGGAGAATGCATCCGTTGCCAAAACGGTCTATGGCGTGTCCAGCTATTATCCTCGGGCACCCTCTGCACTAGGGCGGGCAAGAGAGGAGTGCAGCAGATGCCCTGGGCTCAGACTCCGGAGGGACCTCCGCATCCGCCATTGTTCTAATACGGCAACTCGAGCGAAATTTCATGGGCAACTTTGGCATCCAATGAGTGGTGTACCTTGAAGCAGGGACGGTGGCGTTTGCATTCTCCTACTCCTGGAAAATGAATGCTGCCACCTCCCAAGACGAGGACGAGACTTGGCCATGTCCCCAATAGCCTTGACCTCGTCAGAGAGCCACGCTGATGTGCGCCTTCTGGGGCTTGACAACCCGCCGAGAATGTCTCAGAGAAAACGTTCAGAAACCCCAGCCCTCAACGTGGCAACATTTCTGGTTGCAGCCGGTGTGGCACAGACAGATTGGACAGAGCACGGTGAGTTCCGAGAGTTTCTTTGGGTTCGAGGTCGGCGAGCGGCGTCTTCGGCATCGCAGCCGTGACAACGGGGTATGATCGATCTCAAAACAAGCTCTATCGAGGGTGCTATCAATTGTCACCCAATCGATCAATCGCCATTCGATGTGACGGCGACGGTTGCTTTTCGCGGGAAGCCGACGACGGCCGAGCCCAAGCGGCCCAGAGCCCGACCACCCCTACTCGGCCGAAGATTTCAACCATCTGCGGGATAGGGTCCATCGGGAACAAAGCTTGGCTGTTGGAGATGAACGGAGGGCCTGGGGCCCCAGGGCTGGGAGGGCCCGGCCCATCTCTGCTTGCATCCGAGCTGGACGGGCAATGGAGCTAAACTAGGAACTAAGCTTTGACCCGGTTGATCAGGAACTCATCGAATCCCCATCCGGTGCTAGCATCTAGTCGACAGCTGGCTGGCTGACGAGCGGCGCGCAGCTTGCTTGGTGGACAGGACAGGGAGATCAGCAGGCGTTCCGAGGCTTTCTGACGGTTGAGATGAGATGCATCCAAGGCACCAAGGCACATCAACTTGAGGTTAACGCCCGTTCGCACGGTTTTAAACACGTCAAGAGGTGTGGTCCAAGTACGTGCTAGGTGCATAGATTGGCCTGGGCCCTGGAGATGGCAATGAGGGAAGTTTCTCAGTAATCGACCGTCTATCTCATCGGCAGAGCTCCAGGATGATGTCACGGGCTGGATGCTCAGCCAGCCGCGCGCTGTACTGTACCATCACCGCACAGCTCAGGCCAGCACAAAAGCAAGTGCCGTTGGTTGGGATGAGTGCATCTTCAAGGGTTCACGCTGCAGAAGTTGATAACTGACTGATCCGTGATTCACGACCCAGGGTACGACATGGAATGGATGGCTGAGAGATGCTCAGGCCCAGGAGCAGCAGCTAGTGGCTTCCAGCTCAACCACGGCGCATCTCCGCCGTCCAATACGGCAACACCACCCCACCAACCAGTGGCTTTTGGGCCACATCTTGAGGCTCCTGGATGATCGCCGATGGCTTTTGGCGCATTCTGGTCTCGATCTTGTCCCTCCGAGTTCAAAGTTTGCCGAGTCCCTGGCACCGGGCAGCCGTTTCGCCTCCACTGCCTACCTTGTTGCCTCCAAAACTCAAGACCCAAAAGCTCCGGAGCCTGAACCCGAATACCCACAGGGCGTCACAGGGCCTTTTCAGTCCAAGAGGCAGATGCAAGCCTGGCAGATAACGTGCTTGCTGTTTGTGGGCTGGGTCTCGGACTCTGGGTACCTGGGCGGCGGTAGGACCCTGCAGGGGCAGGACGACAGAGCGGCCGATGGCAACAAAGAGGGCGAAAAGCAAACAATTCCTTTGTTGTTTATGGATGACGGTGGATTGGATTTCAGGTCGCCACAAACCGTATGTCTGTCTGACTGCGTCCAAGAGGGGATGGGTGCAACGCTCAAGCTTTGGCTCGCTTAGAGAATTGAAGCTCTCCTCAGCAGCCGATCGTCCCCCAAGCTTACATACAGCCGCCTGCAGGCTCTGCTTACGATGCTACAACACCTTCGGGAGATGGACGCAATTAACTTGGGACCCTCAGCAGCTCCACCTCTGTTCCCAGATCGACTGGCGCCCGCACTGATCCCATTGGGGAAGAGATGGCGACGTCCGTTGGAGATTCCGGTCGGCCCAGCTGTCCAGGCAGAGTCCGTTTCTTACCCAGTACGTTTGCTCTGTTGGACCCTATCGGAGGGCGCCGATGGAGGGAAGCCTACGCAATAGCTCCGAGCTCTCTGATTGGCCTTTGGACGTGATGGATGATGAAAGGTCTGGGCTGGGACGGTGGCCTTTCCTCTACCGTCCAGGGCGGCCACAACAGAGCAGAACTCTACTGCACTGAGAATTTCGTGCAAACCAAAACGGTGCTTCTTGCTCGTTGGTGATCCGTCCGTGTAGGGCGTCAGCTCGCATAACCCCGCTTCGCAATGCAACGTCGAACCAGGATAGGTTTGACGGGGAAATGATCCGCGATGCATCGGAAAACAAGAGTCAACGGTCTCAAGCGCAAACCTTGAAGATTCTGATCTGGTGTGTCGACATTTGAGTTGGGTTGATGAGAGAGGGCCTGAGATTCACCAGGCCTGTGCACTGCGACGTCCGTGACACCACGCTGCGTGGCTATCTTGGACATGAAACCGGCCCTTGATGGCGCCTCCAATTTTGCTGGCGTCCTCTCCAGGGGCACACTTCAATAGGCCCGAAGCCAAGGCTCTTCGTATCCCCGTTTCAAACCGACCGTCCATTATGGCGCCTCTCATAGGGCTGGCCTGGTCTGTCCGACGGGTCCGAGTCTCCGGCTCATCCGGCTCATCCGGCCGGGTCACGGCCCTGAAGACTCAGTCGAGGATGAAGAGATATCGACAACTGTTTGTCTCTGCTTATCGATGTGCAAAAGGCCATGTTGGAGGCAGAGCGCTCTTCAGTTCAGCACGGTTGCTTATGCCAGGCACACGGCCGTTTCCGCCTTGGTGGAGGGGGGGCGTCTCTGGGCTGTGAGTGAGTGTACTGTACAGATACAGGACTGTACCTCGTCTCGCGAGAAAGGCAGCCATACTTGATGCTCAGGAACTCTGCTAGGTAACACAAGGCCTACGGTCTCTGCGTCGAGACCGTTCGCGCGTCGGGGAAGCTTTGGGACTATCCAAAGTGCGACGGTCTGCATGTCTGAGGGGAGGAGGAAACAAGACAGAGAGGAGTGAGCCACATTCGCCTCGCGCACGGATCTCGCTCGCGTTCAAGGAAATTTAGCTGTGGACCTCGCACTCTGGACGTGCTATTCCAACCACAGTTTGGGACGTCCCTGGAGGAGGGTGGTTGGTCATCGCGTCTCTCCTGACTGGGGATTGGTGTGGCAACGTACGTCCCCTCACAGCAGAGTTTCGACGGGCTGGTGATTGCTTTGCAACTCCGCCCACTCTTGTGCAATGGCACCTGTCATCTCGTTCGCTCGACTCACTGACACCACACCCTTTCAGAATTTTTCTCTCCAGGTGTGAGAGGGGACTCTGTTGCTTGCGGTGCGGTGCGGTTGCACATGCTTTCTTCTTGTGCCTCCCTCTGAGATGGATCGAGAGAAATGGTACGACTTTGCCCTTTCAATAGGGTTTGATATCTGATCGCCATCCACCATGTTAGCTCAGGCGCCGTTGCGGGTACGGCAATGTCTCCTGAGACCTTTGCAATGGCGGATGGCGTCCCTTGCCCACCTAGGACCAATCTGGTCATCCGGAGGGGTGAGGCATTCATCGCGGGCAGGTCGAGGGAGAAGCTCGATCCCACTGATGCGGTCCAGATTGCGCCAATTGTCGACCAAATCCTCTCCTCGGCTGGTCCATGATCTACCCGCTGTTGTCAAACCCACAAGGCGGGACTCGGCCGGATATCCATATCCTCAGAGGCTAGTTGAGGGCCCAGTCTGCGCATGTGATCATTTCCAGTGTGACGTGGGGGTCGGTTTGCCTTGACTTATCAAGTCGGGTTTTTTTCACATCAGGAGGTCGAGACAACTCTTTTGCTATTCGATGAGGCAAACCGGGGGGATTCTCTGCCGTGTCTCAGTGTTCCGTTCCAGGCTTCTGCTCACGACAAGGCTCTGCACTCTGGGGCCTCGTCGCTGTTCTGTTCTCTATCCTTGCTTTGCTTTGCTTGCTTGATTAGGCAATATGAGGAGAATCCAATCTTGGAACCCAGCTCTGTCATAATGGTTCGATGAATGGCTTGGTCGGCCCCGAAGCGGCCAGGCGGGAACCGCATCCGAGTCAGTCTAGATGTCCCTAGCCAGAGCCATGACAGGGAAGACAGCCACAGCCGATCTCATGGGGAAGTTGGAGTTGCTTCCTAGCATAAGAACCCCAAATGCCATCTCCAGGCGTCGGGTTTACCAAGAATGCTGTCGTCTGACTCGTGGAGCAGCCGTTTCACTAGGCAGGATGGCTGGCTAGATAACGGCTGTGCAGCCGCTGGCCCAACAGCAACCCCAGGGGATGAAGCACTTACATTCACATAGTGGATCGACCGCGACTGAAGGTTGATGACTTGCTTAACAAGCAAAGGCATGCTAACGAGTAGACTAGGGTCTCCAGTGTCAAAGCGTCCATGTTCTCTCCGCATGTGAACAATATCTGAGTCTTCTATAGACTTGTCAAGAAGAAGAGGTTCACGATGCGGCATATTCGGCGCCAAGTCGGCTTCTTCCAGTCCAATCGCTATAGAGTTGCCGCGGCCCGGATGGTCTAGACCACCTAGCTGGTGTTGGTGGTCAAGGAGGTCCCATGTTGGCTCAGCAGGCAAACCTGCATATATTCGAAAAGGGAGAAAACAGCCTGTTGGCGCCAAACGGCACGGGAACCAGCCGATCACTTGAAACTGTTGAGAAATAACGTCTGTTCCGCCGCGGATGACAGGATGTCAATACGGCAGTTGGTTGACGGTGACGGCTTCGCCCCACTGATACGCCGGACCGACGAGACCAACGACGCAGCGGACGCGGCCCCGTGTTGGGTCCGACGATCATGGCCATTGCTCTCGGAATCTCTGGAGACAGTGGGCCTAGGGCCATGGATCTGCAACCATGGTTGTTATTGTTTGCCGAGGGAGCGTTTGCAGGTTTTCAAAGGGGAAGGCCTTATCGAGGCAAAGACTTCTAGTCTGGGCGAAGACTCCTTGTCTGAACCCCTGACCCTCTGGGCATCAACATTGACACTTGGGCAGCATCCGCCCAAGCGCCGTGGATCTCGGGTCGAGAAAGTTGCTGTTGGTTGACTTGTCTTGTCCAAGCGGATAGAATGAAGCCAGCTAGCATTGATCGTTTGTTATTTGGGGTGGACGGCTCGTTCCTCAACCTCGGATTCGTTCTGGTCTCAGTCAAAGGATTTGATAATCCCTCACCCCTGAACCTCTTACGAGCAACCATTTTGGATGCATGAGAAAGGTAGGTAGATCATGGAGGAAAGGGGGCATCAAGATCCCAGTCCAGGCAACATCCCTGGGTTGCTTATTGCACCGGTGCAAGCTCACAAGTTGTGAGAGTCACCATCCTAACCTTTGCTGGCGCATCTGCCAGCAAGTTATTACATAACGACTTTGTCAAAGGATGAAGTAATATTGTGCAGGTGCATCTATCGAGTTGAATAATGCTTCTTGGTCATGGGTCGATAGCTTCATTCAGGGATCGCGGCATCAACGCCGGGAGCCCCTGATGATCCTGAGTCCTCACACCATCCCTCTTGTGGATTCTTTCTGTGTCATTGAAGATTACTGTGAGTGGAAATCAAACTGCTCGCAGCCCTCTAAGGCCGGAGCAAGGCAAGAGGCGGAGCGGAAGACAGGTGAGAGGTGGTCAGGGGGTCTTGATCGGAACCGTCCTCCGGAACCGACCCGCCATTCCCTGCTTCCGATCATGTGCACGGTGCGCCGGTTGGTTTGAGACCTTCTCTCGGAGCTGTAAGTCGACATTGAAAGTTGTGTCGTCGTTCTTGGCGTGGATCCCGGCCACCGGGTTAAATTCCTCGGCATATTCGAGATGCTCTGCACCCTCAGACCCTCGGCCTTGGCGTCTTCCTGTCCCGAGCCTTTATCTTGTAGATACTTGTCCTCAGGGACACTTGGGTATAGGCTGGAGGGCCTGTCTTTTAGGTTCTTGCCATCAAATTCACACTTCTGTGTGGTTGTTTTCCATTTCAATTTGGCCGTTCTCATGCCTCTGCTGAACCTTCATCAAGCCCTTAGACTACGTGTATGTAAAACCTACTCCTTTTCCCCAAACTTAACTAGAGGTTTGACTTGGTTGGTGGAAAAATTGTAGAAATCTTGCCCGGCTCATGTCTATATCAACCACTAACCAGCTAATAGGGGGACATGTGTAGCAATGTGACGGTTTCTTGTCACTTTTCTCTTTATCTCAAAATATTTAGGCTTCCACATGATATTAACACATCTTCCAAAGACCGTAAAGGGATATCTTGGAGCCAAGCAAGGTGTGATATGACCAAACCGATATCAAGGATGCTCCAGGGTTAGCGCTGACTACCACTCAACCGCCACGCAACACCGTCTCTCATTAGGCAACCACGATACCACGCCAAGAAGCTCAAAAAGCAACAAAGAGAGTTAAGCTTGGGAAGAGGTAAATACCAAAAATTAAAATTAAAACAAGTTTTGACTCTTTTGTGGAAAATGGTACGATTTGTCATGAAATGGGGCTTCTCCGGTCAGATGGGAGCCCAAGAGGTGGAGTTTCCCAGAAGAGGAACTACTGTTTCTTAACGCTAACTAAACCATCTTTGGAGTTTCCGCGGCATCCATCTTGGCAGTGATAATGTGAGCACGGCAGTTGTGTTTTTGTCTGAGTGTTCTTGCCTCAATCGTACAATAGGGCATCATGTGTGAGAGACAAGTGCCGGTGAGGCTCTTTGGGAGAGAAAAACTCTATTCCCTTGTTTAGAGTTTGGCTTCAGTCTGCGAGATGGCGGATGAGACATTATGCGGTTAGTCATTGGGAGCTTTGTAGTGTGGAAAAATGTTTGTCCTATACTTGGCTGCATCTTCAGGGGTAAATAACTTGGACTTTGTGTCTTCTCCAAGGTTACGGTGTTTTACAGCATTGGGCTTTAATGCTGCCATGTGTTTACAACTTTGTTCTTTTATCTTGTACCTGAAAACTCCTCTTGGGACAGTCATTGATATCAACAATTGTCTTCTCTACAAACAGTTTTTACATGTTTTACGTCTAATGCTCAAAGTTCTTTATTACTTGCAGATTCATGTAAAACTCTGCCATGGTCTTCTTTGAATCTCGGAGTGGCCCGGCTAGGGAGGCAGTGTCTGGTGCTTCAGTCCCTTGAAATCAACAAGCCTTCAAGATACTCTTTGTTCTTTAATACCCGTCGTCGCTGTATCAAGTATAAAGGCCGGCCACGTTGATTTGGAAAGACAAAAGCGGACTCGGAGCAGGCATGCTTTGAGTGTCGTGACGTTACGTGCAAATGCTGCAACTGTGCAGCAATAATAAACTCAAACAATAGACTGCTTCCCCAACAAACAAGTAACACATATCAAGTTTTTAAAGATTCAGAAAGTCTCAACTCTTATATTGAGCCGTCACGCAGATGCATTTCTTTCTCTCTGCCAATACCATTACTCACACGCTACAAACACCCTGGATATCACCGAGATTCTTTCTCAGCCGATTCTTCTCGAACAGAGAGTGACTCGGTATCTCGAATGTTTTCATCGAATTCTAAAATGGCATCAAACATGAGTGTTCCTCGACAGAAATTCGGCCTTGTCCGCCTCCCTCCATCGTTGATGATGCAAATCTTTGACCAGCTATCGAAAGCATCCCATCGTGCCGTTGCCCTGGTCTGCAGAGACTCATTCGAATATTTCTGTCCAAGCGGAAAGTTCCCAGAGCTTGGCAGAAACGACTTGCTTGAGCTCCTACTTCTCTTGGAGCAAGGAAGGCCAGAGACATTCTTGTGTTTCAACTGTCTCAAACTCGGCCTTACTGACCGAGATGGCGAGAAAGGCTGGCAAACACACAGACATCAGACTTGCGGTCCTCAAGTCAAGAATATCTGGACGTTTATAGCTAGGTCAAGTTTCGGGCTGAGTCACCGACACACACGGATCGAGTATCTGCCCGAAGGAACCTGGAAACCAGAAGCCCAAGGACCAGAAATCACCTTTACTGAGGCTCGTCTGGTCATGACTTGGCATCGCACAGGTGGGAAACGTGGTCTACCCATCAGCATCTTCAACCGCCGATACTCGTTTATAAGACTAATTTCCGTCGAGGAACATGACATAATCGACGACCACTTTCCTCTCGAGAAGCATCAGCCAGACGACTCCTGGGCTACACTCCCAAGCAAGCAAGAATGGATAGAGAGCCAGAGGCAACGGCATGGAGCCGAGGCACCTCTGGACGACCTGGGCGCCGCCACACCTTGGGCTTTTACACACAACTATGAAGCCATGGTCATCGACAACGAGCTCTACTTGTCACGTACGCACCACATCAGGGGACCCCTTGTCACATTGAGCAAACTTCTCGAGGTCTTGGAAACACTGACTCTGCCAATATGCGAGCATGTCCGGTGCTACGAATGGCCTCCCTACCCCCAAAAAGCGTGGGAAGCAACAGAGGGCATCTTGCGTTCCTGGCGTTTTCCAAATTCACATGACCACCATTACCATGTCACCCGCGAGAGAAACGGCCTGAAGCAAGCCTCGGCGAACTCGTGCCACTTTTGCTTCACCGACTACCTCGCCAGCCTCTGGAGGCCAACAGAGACACGGGGGGCCTGGGATTTCAAGCTCGTGACTTATCACCGGCTTGGGAGCTGCCGCACGCCTGAGGATCTTGGCTGGGCTCAGCTGCACGCGAGGTCGAGGGGACTACTGCGTCCGGGGCCGGCGGGAAGGGTAAGGGGAGATCATGTCCTGTCGGTATTTCTCAAGTGGCGTGAGGCCGTCAGATATGCCAGCTGATGAGAAGGATGTGATGAACAAGGAAATAGGCCATGTGATGTTGAAGAGGGTACTGGCAGCCTGCTAATCTTGGAAGAGATGGGTGAGGATGGTGTTTGGAAAACTGAGGCCTTGATCTGGGGGCCATTGTGATGTGTAACTTGCTAGTTTTCTCTCGGCCATGTAGTTTATGGAAACCAACCTGCAAACATTCCTTCTTCGAGACAGCACATATCATTTATCCCACAGGCGTGTGTGTACCTCTTTGGGAACAGTCAATATCTATTCACATTCACACAGCTGCTCTTGCACTTCCTTTGACATGGGACTAGGGACTGAGTACGAGTCGTTCGAACACAATCAAAGAGAACTATGAAACTGTCATAAGCCCCTTTAGGCACTGCTTTTAGTTATGTCCTTTTTTAAACAGCCATGAAAAGTCGGGTCTTGATGCCATGATCACTACTGACACTTTTGCCAAGATGACTCTAAGGCAGACCGTAATGCAGGGGCCATTTGTCATGGTATTTGCCCATTGCTCTGTTGAGCTGGTCTGCGCCTTCATGGGAGCTCTGGTACGGTCAGCCATATTCGCCTCCAATGTCAGCCAGCTGATCGATGTGTTCAGGCTTCTGGAGCTTCAGTAACCACACGTGACCCCCTTTACCGCCCCAGAGGCAGCAGTTCGTGGGTTCCATTCTCTCTCCCACAAGCAGTTTGTCTAACTAGATTAGTCTATCTCGAAGTCTCCCAGCTCAAAGGCTTTATTTACATCAGCAAGACTGTGGACAAGAATGGGTACGTATTCGCCCCGTCAAGCCTCTCCTTTCTCAAACAGAGCATTACACTTGGACGTGACGCTTTCTTTACCGACAATCTAAATTTACTCCCCTTGCTCCCTTGGTGTGGACGTATTTTGGTGAGGACTTAGGCATCAATGTCCGGATCCCAGATCTTCGCCTCAGTGACACTGGCCTGCTGCCTGGTGGCCAGAAGGAAGGCATGGATATGTTTGACAGCGTGCGAAGTCAACACCTCCCGATGTCATCGTCGGCGTAGACTCAAACTCTACACCCTCCTTCGCCCCGGGAAGTGAGTGACGACCAAAGGGAGTGCTGGGTCGTCATTACGGCCTTACCAGAAACTTCCCATGGATGGTGAAGCACTTCAGCCTCTCATCTGAGAGTCTCTTTGCTTGTCACTCCGGCATCATCCATGATCCCATTCAGTGAGGTGAGTGACAGTCTTTCCCATGATATTTGTGCTGGGCTAACCACCGAGGCCAGACTCATGACACCCTTGTTCTTTGGCGCTCAGCTGCTCATCACGGCCAAGGAGGATATCCAGCAACAGCAACTGAGTGAATGGATGGGGTGTTAGTCGCCTACCATGTTCGTCGATGACTGGCTGGTCGACGACGCTAAGTGGGTGGGAGCTGACAAGGCCAACGACAAGGGTGAGCCGTGACGCCGTTGTCACAAGGGGCCCCGTGATAGGTAATACCGAACAGGAGACCTTGGCCAGATCTCCCTTCTGGAGCTGTGCGTGTCTCTGGTCGTATCGACTCTCTGGTCAAGATCCGCGGTTTTCGGATCGAGCTCAACGAAACCGATGCCAAGCTATGCGGCAGCCCCTTGATTCGAGACGTCAAGACTCTTGTGCGAAGAGATCGCAACAAGGAACCTACGCTTTTGAGATATGTCGTCCCCGAGTGGAAGCGCTGACTGGAGGCCCAAGACTACAAAGATTACGTCCTCTACGTGGACCCCAGTCTCAGAGGTTTAAGGCCCCAGGTGGATCGTCTGCGTAGTGGCCAGGCTGCTACAGTTGACAAGGCTGTCTTGAAGATGCCAACTGGAAGCATGTCATTGAGACAGCGGATGCCGTGATCCATAACGTGGCGTATGGTCGTTGGATCGCTCAATACGAGCAGATGATGCGCCCCAACATGCTGTCTACTGTTGACGCAATGAAGCTCTGCAACGAGGGAAAGTCCAAGCTATTCTCTTCCATATCTTCAATTCGACTCTGGACACTGGCCGCTACGTCAAGCTGCCTCACGAGCAAACCGCGACTGGACGTGGAGCGGTGCTTGAAGCCGACGATATGCAGGTCAGCCATGTTGGCCTTGGGCATTGGTTATGGCCAAACGAAATGAGTAAGTGCACTCTCACAGAGGAGAGGTATCAAGCTAACTGTCTCAAGGTGTGTGAGCAGCTCGTCCGGGAAGTTGGCAAGCGTGGGCTCAGGTGCACTGTTGTCCGTCCCGGATACATTCCCGGCAGCCATGAGAACGGTGTCTCGAATACCGCCGATGTCCTGATAAGGCTCTGCAAGGGCTATGTCCAGCTAGGGGGGGCGAGACCGTTGATCATCAACTCAGTGAACACTGTTCCCATGGACCATGTCGCCAGAGTTGTCATTGCCTCGCCCCCCAGCATCAACGTGGTTTACGCCACGGCACACCCGAAACTTCGTATGAATGAGTTTCTCTCGGCATCGGAGTACTCTAACTACAAGGTCCCCGAGGTGGACTATGGGGAGTGGAAGACGCAGCTGGAGGAGTTCGTGTCGGCCGGTCCCGCTGAGAAGGATCAGGAGCAGAGCGTCCTCATGCCTCTGTTCTATATGGCAACCTAGAACTTACCTTTGACTACACGCACCCCTGAGCTAGACGACAGAAACGCCGTGGCCGTTCTCAAGGCCGACGCCGACCGTTGGACTGACATCGACGACGGTGCGGGCGAGGGCATCACCCGCGAGGACATTGGAAGGTATCTGCGCTTCCCGGCCAAGATCAAGTTTATGCATTTGCCTACTTGAAGGAGGCGCGAGCTGCCTCTTATCACTGCCGATATTGCGCAGGCTCAGGCACAATGGGGAATTAGACCTATACATCGACTATCACATCAAGAACCTACTTGGCTCTTAGTTCTGCCTCGACCGGCATTTAGTCCATGCTTAGCAATTTGGATCGACGAGCTTGTTGGACTGGAAGATAAGGGCACTCTTGTTAGAACTTGGTCCCGAACTTGACAGTCATGCAGCAGCCCTGCCCTGGTATCCGGTTGGCGGGCTTGTCCCTGTCACGCGCAGCAACTCGTACAACAGGCCTGGTCCTGGAAGTCATATGCCGAAGCCCTGGGGCTCACAGTGCAGTACAGTACATACACCTCGAGTGGCTCGCGAGGGAAGATCACTTATCGTACATATGTATGTAGGTGCTGGCACCAGATAAGGCCATTCCCTGGCACCAACTGTCGCCTTGTCGGGCCGTCAAATGTTCATCCGGGAGAGGAAAGCTCTCCACAAGAACGGGTCAGGTTTATCAGAAGGGTGAGTAACGAATGTCTGAAGGTGCAGAGCAGTCCTGCTGCACTGGTCTAAAAGGCAATATGTTTCTCAAGCCGCGAGTAGGATCAAGACGCCAACGCTGAGATCTGACGGGGTCCTCCAGAACCGGGCATATTGGATGCCTAACTCAATTAAACAAAGAGATACTGAAAATCGGGATTGACTCGCTTGCCCCCGGGCATTGTGTGGCTTCTTCGTCGCCCGAAGATGAACAAGTAAAGGATGAACGGGTCGAGAAATTCGAAGGCTGATAGAGAGTAGGTAATTACTTGCCCCCAAACTAAATGGATAGTTAAGCGGGAACATCTTTCCACCAAGATGAGATATCATCACTTGAGCATGCAAGTGGCCACGCGATGTTGCATTGCCAGCTGACTTGGTGTTGACCCTCAAACACTCGAGGTCCATACGAAGAAGCCATACACAAGCAATACGATGCATCACGATTCAAAAGCTACGGCCCGTCTTTCTAAATCTGGCATCCCCCCCTCCAACTCTCTCCGGATCTAGCCAAAAGTGAGTCTAGCTTCAGGTCCCACTCGGACAGAATTGCCATTGGGATGAGAAACGAGGGCAGAGAGGATGCCAATCTTGGAAAAATTTCCCTGAAACTAGGGGCGGAAACTATTGATGACAGGAAGCGCCGGGAATTTCTTGCTAATTTTGAGGTCATAAGACGGGTTTGGATATGGAGATGCTTTTGAGACGAAACATCCATGTCAAGACGCACGCCGGCACTTGGGATTGTAACGCAAGGCTCTCGTCTCATCTCGTGGGGGGAACTACATCCTTCGCAAGGTTCAGGCCCACGCATGGGGTAGTTTGCGGCGACCGGCTGGGGTAAAATCAGGCCATGATGTTTAACGAGTTGGTGTTGATAGGTGACAAGAGTATCCGGACATGCATAATCGAGATGGATCTTGGGAGACATTTGGGCGCTTGCGAACGGGTTGCGGCTCCTGTTTTGCTCGGGAACTGACCGCAGAGAGAGACAGAGGGGCTTATTAGTTGTAACTGAGGGTATTTCCAGAATTGGACCCTTGACTTGTCTCACTCGAGAGAGTGACACTCGATCTAGATGATCAGCTTGTTGAGAAGGCTTCCACACTCATGGTAAGCTTCTGGAGTCTTTTTCGGGCGCTAATGCTCGGCCGAGAATTACCAATCTAGGCAGCATTGAAGAGATCTAGAGATCTACTCATGCGCATGGCTATGAGGCAAAACCAAGGGTCCAGCATCAGGGCCAGGGCCAGCCGGTTCCTGTTTGGTACCTGTCAAGCAAGATTCTCCGATCATCTCATCGCCCAACTCCGGCCGTGGCCCGGGTCCGTTTGCCGGTTATTCCCCCGCGTGACGTGCAAGAAAAAAAAGTTGGGAGTTGAGACAGGGGGAACAAAGAAATGAGCCCTTTTCGGCGAATCGAGGCTCATCCAATTCAACGTGGTTTGCAGATTCCAGTCCCGCGATATCTGGGTTCTTCTCCACAAAAGAGAACCATGATGCTAATTCTAGTTCGGTGGAGCCGCATCTCAGGGTGTGCCTGAAGCCCGAATAGGATATGCCCGCCGGCTCTAGATGTATAAGGCAAAGAAGCGTGGAGAGGTGCAGATGCCATGTGGCGTCTCCCGGCGGATCTAACCTGTTATAGACCTCTGAACAGAGAAACTCTTTCCAGTCACGATCCGCTGTACCCAAACGTCGGCCAGGGCGAGGGCAGAGTCAACCACATCGAGGCCAACTTTGTGAGGAAGACGAGGTCAAACACCCACTTGGATGACGCAGATTGGTCACGACACAGAGGAAAAGATCCAATCCTTCTGTGGGGGAGAGGATGTGCAAACCTGGTGTGGAGGCAGAGATGGGGACATCTATCTCGTCGAGATGGAACTCGAGATGGATGAGACAAGAAACTACATAAGGACCATCGAGGCACGACCTTGAATCGATTATTCTCCAGACTCATCATCCTCTCTCAAGCAATCTCCCGAACATCACAAGCACATCCAAAGCCTGTCTCACAATATCAATCCCAGTTCCTTCACCACTTACACACAACACGAACCAACATCCATCACAATGGCTCCCGGCGCTATTGTCGACGACTTCTCTAGCCACGACGGCCAGGCTCTCGAGGTCCTCTCTGACAAGATTGACGACGTCAACGTCATCAAGTACGACGAAAAGTCCAAGTTTGACAGCGAAAAGGACAAGAACACCTTCCGCCAGTACGCCGACGCCACCGACCGCGTCAAGAACTTTTACCGTGAGCAACACCACAAGCAGACCGTCTCATACAACTTGGCTGCCCGCAACCGCTTCTACAATGCCACACGCCCTCGTGCCGAGATGACAATCTGGGAGGCCATGGAGAAGCTCAACACCCTCGTCGACGAGTCTGACCCCGACACCTCGCTCTCCCAGATCCAGCACCTCCTCCAGTCCGCCGAGGCCATCCGCCGCGACGGCAAGCCCCGCTGGATGCAGCTGACCGGCCTCATCCACGACTTGGGCAAGCTGATGCTCTTCTTCCCCGAGCTCGAGACCCAGGGTCAGTGGGACGTCGTTGGCGACACCTTCCCCGTGGGCTGCGCCTTCAGTGACAAGATCATCTACCCCGAGACCTTTGCCGAGGGCAACCCTGACTCTACCAACCCCGACTACAACACCAAGTATGGCATCTACTCTCCCAACTGCGGCCTCGACAACATCATGCTCAGCTGGGGCCACGACGAGTACCTCTACCATGTCGTCAAGGACCAGTCCACCCTACCCGACGAGGCCCTGGCCATGATCCGCTACCACTCCTTCTACCCCTGGCACCGCGAGGGCGCCTACCGCCACCTCATGTGCGACAAGGACTACGAGATGATGAAGGCCGTCCAGGCCTTCAACCCCTACGACCTGTACTCCAAGAGC
The DNA here is from genome assembly GCA_027886205.1 of Fusarium piperis. Lineage (NCBI taxonomy): Eukaryota > Fungi > Ascomycota > Sordariomycetes > Hypocreales > Nectriaceae > Fusarium > Fusarium piperis. The sequence continues at coordinate 162,478 of RZGM01000041.1, forward strand.
GACGGTGTCCCCGACGCCGAGAAGCTCAAGCCCTACTACATGGAGCTCATTGACGAGTACTTCCCCCAGCGTGTCCTCAAGTGGTAGATGTTGCCACAGGGAAAGAAAATAGAAGCGATATAGAGCATGTGTTTTGAATGTTTACAGGCCAGGGAAAAAGGCCATGGAATTTAGGGATATTGCATTGAGCGAATGAATGAATATAAATCATATGATCATTGAGCCGAAACCCAATGAGCGTGAAGCGTGCAAAGGAAAAGAACCGGGGGCGAGTAGGCAAGCCTTGCTTGCAAGAATTCCATTGCAAAGCAGGCCTATTAGGCTGTGATTGTAGTGCTCCGGTAGACTTGTCGTGGAATTCCCGAATCAATCATAAACTTGTATTTTGCTTGATAGAGAATTAAGAAAAGTGGTCACATTGAGTGAAACTCACATTTTTGCTGTCTGGGCTAGAAAACATCAAGTGTCAGGAGAAAAATGAAGCTATTCCCAGTCATGGGCCGTATCATTTGCGGACAGACTTTTTGTATCGATAAGAGCGATAAGAAAAAAAAAAGTTACGGTTTTTCCGATGCTTAAAGACTACACCGTAATAGGTTAGATGCTTGACCCTCAAGCCAATCACATAATGATCCGCCCCAGAGCTGCCCCTCAGTCAGTTGGAAATTTGGAGGAAAGAGCACCGAGAACCAAGAAAGATCATCGCCGTCTCGCTGAGAAATCGACGACTCCTCCACCATCTCCCACGACATCTCGACAGCCCTCGATCCAACATGGGAGCCACAAAGAGGAAGCGCGATCAGGCTGAGGAGTCGAAATCCGCAGAGACACAGGTCGAAAAGCCCGCGCAGGAGCAAGAGGAAGAGACTTCGTTTGCTCATCTTGGTCTTGATCCCAGGCTTCTCCAGGCCGTCGCGCAGCAAAAGTTTGCGAAGCCTACTCTTGTGCAGCGCAAGGCTATTCCGCTTGCCCTCAATGGTCAGGATGTTCTCGCCAAGGCTGATTGCGGTTCTGGAAAGACTGCCGCCTATGTCCTGCCTCTGCTGTCGAGCATCCTGAAGCGCAAGACCGTAAGTGCATGCCATTCAAGCCGGAGGTCACACCGTTCACTAACCCATTGTGCTTGCAGATCGACTCTACCGCCTTCACAGCTGCTCTCATTCTCGTACCGACCCGTGAGCTTGCCGACCAAGTCTTCAAGGCCATCGAGCAGTTCGCTGGCTTCTGCGCCAAGGACATCAGCACCGTCAAGTTGACTGACAAGGTCTCCAACGCCGTCCAGCGCGCTCTCCTCTCCAATTCCCCCGACATCGTCATTTCGACTCCCGCGACCGCATGGCACAATGTCAACTCTTCCGCCCTCGCGCTCGATAAGCTCACACATCTGGTCCTCGACGAGGCGGATCTCGTCCTCTCCTACGGATACAGCGAAGACCTAGAGAACCTTTCGCGGTCCGTCCCCAAGGGTGTTCAAGTCATGATGATGAGTGCTACCCTCACCGATGAGGTTGATACGCTCAAGGGAATCTTCCGACGCGACCCGACTTTGCTGGATCTGAAGGAGAAGGAAGCTGAGGGCGAGGGCATTACTCAGTTTGTCGCCAAGTACGTGCCATGTAGCTCCATATATGTACGACACGATTGCTAACAGCTCGCAGGTGTGGTGAAGACGAAAAGTTCCTTCTGGCCTATGTCATCTTCAAACTCCGGCTCATCAAGGGCAAGTGCATCATATTTGTCAGCGATATTGACCGATGCTACCGATTAAAGCTCTTTTTTGAGCAGTTTGGCATTCGAAGCTGTATTCTCAACTCTGAACTACCCCTGAATTCGAGAGTGCACGTTGTGGAGGAGTTCAACCGAAATGTGTACGACATTATTATCGCCGCTGACGAAAAGAACGACATGCTGGGTGATGACGAGGCTGCCGAAGGAGAGGGAGATGAGGCCAAGGAGAAGGTTACTGAGGAAGATGACGATGCTGAAGCGGAGACGAAGCGACCAAAGAAGAAGGCCAAAAAGTCTAAGGGTGACAAAGAGTATGGTGTATCAAGAGGTACGCGATTGGTTCCCCCAAAAGACTGGCAGACACATCTTTTGAGGCATATCAGAGCATCTACTAACAAAGACGATAGGCGTTGACTTCAAAAAGGTGTCGGCAGTCATCAACTTTGATCTTCCCACCACAGCATCATCATACACGCACAGAATAGGACGAACAGCGCGAGCTGGACAGACCGGAATGGCCCTATCCTTCGTTGTCCCCAAGGAGCTCTACCGAAAACATGTGCCCACATCAACACCAACTGCCGAGAAGGATGAAAAGGTCATGGCCAAGATCATCAGGCAGCAGGCGAAGCGAGGCAAGGAGGTGAAGCCTTACAACTTCAACATGGAGCAGGTTGATCCTTTCCGATACCGAATGAACGACGCGCTGCGTGCCGTCACCAAGGTTGCTATCCGAGAGGCGAGAACGAGGGAGCTCAGACAGGAGCTTCTCAAGAGTGAGAAGCTAAAGCGGTATGTCTACGTCCAATGTTGGATTCATAATTCCGTGTATTGACAAATAGCAACAGGTACTTCGAGGAGAACCCTACCGAGCTTACACACCTTCGACATGACGGTGAACTACGAACAGCCAGACAGCAGGCTCACCTGAAGCACGTCCCCGAATACCTCCTCCCCAAGGATGGCAAGCAGGCCTTGACAAAGGACATAGGCTTCGTGGCGATGAGAAAGGACCGCAAGGTCAAGGGCAAGAAGGGTCGAGGATTCAAGGTTGGATCCAGGAAACGGGATCCCCTCAAGACGTTCAAGGCGCGGCGGAAGACGAAATAGACGACGGGGTTCGAGTAATTGCAGCAGCATTTTTCATAGTTTTTGGGCGAGATACCTTGCATTGGAAAAAGAAGAATTGCCTTGTAATTCGTTGCTATCCCAGTTTCTATGACGTTTTCGGTCTTGGCTTGAATATCTAAGTATCAACGTTATGCATCCACACCATCCAACAACTACCTCGGACTTTACACTCTTTTCTCCGTCCACCCTTTAATCAATTGGTCCATCAATACGACCATGCCATCACCCCTTGCCTCAAACAAAAAACTTTGTTCAAGGCCCTCTTCCGCAAATCCGCAACACGTGGTTCGTCGCCAGAGTGTGAAGCTTAATCATTCATGCACGATGGCCAAAGCGCCGGAGACAACGGGGTCTTTCGGCCGGGTTGAAGGTCCGGACCACGGACCGACGCCGGAGGCAGAATGGATTTTCATGGAAATTCTAATATGTGACGGAAGTTTAAGTAGAGAGGGGGAAAGTATAAAGAGGGACTTGACGTCGTCGTTGAGTAGACAGACACACAGACATCTTCACTTGACACGTTAACTCCGAGATATACATCTTCAAGCTTCACTTGTTCTACGAAAAACACCATGGCCCCTCCTGCTCAGCTTCCCCTCCGTCAACTTGGCAAGAATGGCCCCAAGATCCCAGCTGTAGGCTTTGGTCTCATGGGTATCAGCATCGCCTATGGCGCCCCTGAGTGCGTACACCGAGCGCCAACATATACACTCTCCCACGCTAACAAACCCCAGATCCGACGAGGAGCGTCTCAAGGTTCTCGACCGCGCGTGGGAGCTGGGCTGCACCAACTGGGACACTGCCGATGTCTACGCCGACAGCGAGGACCTCATTGGCAAGTGGTTCAAGCTGCACCCTGAGCGTCGCGAGGATATCTTCCTGGCGACCAAGTTTGGCATCAAGGGGGGGTTCGATGGCAACCCCGTGATGGATTCATCGCCCGAGTATGTGAGGGAGTGTATTGACAGGAGTCTGAAGCGGCTTGGTGTTGAGCACATTGATCTTTACTACATGCATCGAGCGAACGAGGACGTGCCTATCGAGAAGACCGTCGAGGCCATGAAGCAGCTGGTAGAGTAAGTTGACCCAGGGCAACCTTCAGCAGAAAGGGGGGCTAACAACGAAAAGGGAGGGCAAGGTCAAGTACCTGGGTCTCTCAGAGATCTCGTCCACGACACTCCGCCGTGCCAACGCCGTGCATCCCATCTCGGCCGTGCAGGTCGAGTACAACCCCTGGACGCTTGACATCGAAGGCCCCTCGGGGACGCACCTCCTCAAGACTTGCGAGGAGCTGGACGTGTCCGTCTTTGCCTACTCACCCCTTGGACGAGGCATCATGACGGGCAGGTACCGCTCGATCGACGACTTTGAGGAGGGAGACGCTAGACGCAACATGACGCGGTTCCAGGGGGAAAACTTCCGCAAGAACCTCATCATCGTGGACAAGTTCAACAAGCTGGCGGAGCAAAGGGGGCACACCTCGTCGCAGCTCGTCCTCGCCTGGCTGCTGGAGCAGAGCCCACGCGTGTTTGTGATCCCCGGCACCAAGAAGATCAAGTATCTCGAGGAGAACGTGGGAGCATCTCGAGTGACGGTGAGCAAGGGGGAGGAGCAGGAGCTGAGAAGACTTGTGCTCGAGGCCGGGGTCGAGGGAGGGCGAGATCCCGCGTTTGGAAACTACACAGACACCGCTCCTCTCGAGGCATGAGTGTAGCCAGGAGTGAAGCAAGACCTACTTTCGATAGTGCAGCGTGTATGCATGCCAGAAGATTCTTTCCCCTTATGCAAGGTGCCCATGAAGTATCTTACCCACGTACTCACTCAGTAGACGGTCCCGGCCTTGTTAGGGGAGCTCAAGTTGGCAGCCCCTAGCCTACATAGTATCTGCCCACACGGTGAGCAGCCGAGAGTTGGGAGAGTATTCTGCCCTTGGCAATGCCACCACGGATGCAACATGGTGAACCAGCCCCCGTGGCCTCCCACCCAACAGTCGAGCCAGATAGTCTCACCTCACTCCCCTTCTCGGCAGCGGGCTCCTCCTCTTCTTATGAATGACAGCGGCGCCTGGTCTCGAGCTAGCTCAGAAAGACAAAGAAACCTTCCTTCATGTAGCTCGGCATGAGGCTTGAGTAGGGCGCACGATTAGATCTGGTCGGCCAAGTGCCATCAATCATCTAGATGACAACAGAAGCCATCCCGAGCTCAAGGTCACGCCGGACCAGCCCGTCGCCGGCAGGGACCCCTGCCGTAAGGTCGCCATGCTAGACCTCAGCGCCAAACATGCTCAGCCGCTCGCCAACTCCCGATTCTCGGAAACTCTCCGATTGCACAAGCGCGTCGCGGATGGCTTGATCGCACCCCTGCCCACTGAGAAACGGCTCCGCGGTGGCCCTTCAATATCGAAGGGGGAGTCCCAGCGGCGGTGAGGTGAGGCAGCACACACAGTAGAGACGAATGCGTTGATGATGAACTGAGGCATCGCGGGATGACACACCAACGTCGCGGATATAGAATAGTCTCGGCATAGTTCCGACTAGCAAGCCAGTAAGCTCGCTGCGGGACCTGGGGGGCCATCAGAGAGGAATGTCTCGGAGCGGCACTGTAACTGTACGCGGATGAGATAAAACAAAGACGTTATCGCATGTGGTGACTGAATCAAGAAGCGGCTCAAGGTCATCATGAGATACTCCTGTGCCACCACGCGTGCAGGGACGCTAGTAGGGATCACCATCCCTGAACATCCCACGCGGCTTTCTAGAAGAGATGATCAGCGACAGCAACAGCGACACACACCGAACGAGGTGTCCGCTATTTTGGCCGAGATTCCCAGATTTCCCCCGAACAAATCTGTCGCCTTTGGCATTTAGCCTTAAGAGATGCTGGAGTCAATCTGGGGACTCCAAGATCGCAGGGCGCTTTGGCGAGCGCATGGAGACATGACATATCCATCTAAAATGGGTCTCTCCTCTTGGACCTCTGACTCTCTTGGATATCCTCACCTTGAGCCCTCCAGGACATGTCTGCCCCCCACCCGCGGCCCGCGGTGAGAAAGGGAATCCTGACCAGGCGCCTAGTTTTGCTGGTCAAGGTCAATGTGCATATCCGCCTGCCAACTGACGACGCACTGACGAATTCGACATTTCGGGCTTCAAGGTGAGATGATTGCCTTGCGGATCGTCCATGTACCATCGTCCCACGTGTCTCGGCAGAGTCGCTAATATGGCTGACTTGCGCCCAAGTGTCACCCATCTCCCCCTGGATGTCGAAAAGGATGTAGCGAGGGGATAGAGTCGATTGATTCCCCACTAGCTCGCCTGTTTGTTGGTGTTGATGGCAGCCCGGTCCATGTGCAATGCTTTCTGCCCTTCACCTTTGGCACGCCGTGTCACCGCGCAATGCCGCTGATGAACGGGGGTAAGAGTTGGCGCTAATGTACGACGGCAGCCTCTTCAGCCCAAGGGACAGACATATCGCAGCAAGGTGGCACCCGCTGTTTGATAAGGTATCATCAATTCGATATGCAACTCGGTGGAGGCTGGTTCCAGCGCAACACTTGCGGCTCGCGATTTGCGGCTCACGACGTGCGCCCCTCACGCAGTCAAGTCACAAGAGAAATACGATGGATCCATGGCACGGCATCCCGGAGTGATCAAGGTGTGGTCGCGAGAGTTTCCGAACCGAGATCCTCAAAGAGTAATCGCAACCAAGCATGACATGGATCTCTTGCTGATAGTTTCGTGATCATGACAAGGCCAATGACTGAGAGGTTCCATTTGTTGACGAAGGGTAAAGGCCTTTTACCAGCAGATAGGAATCGAGCCTCCGGTATTTCCCTTGGCTGACAGGGTCAATTCCCTTATTACTTTAGTCTCTCGAAGCGCGACAGAAGCAACTCAAAGTAAAAGAGGAGTCCCAATCCGGTCAAAGTGTTGAAGCTTGCGTGCTCGGATAAGGCAAGATAAATGCTGCAGCTTCTCTAGCCCCATCTCTTGATTAACGTCCGCTGCAACTCGGATGATGGCTGGCCCGTCAACGTCCGACGGTAACAAAGATATTGTCCCAGTCCCGTGTCGTCATTCAGAGTTTTGGGTCAAAGTTGCATGCTAGTGGAACCCTCTGCAATGCCGTACAGACTTGGGTTGCAAGCAGCAAGGGCACGATGGATGATCGGCAGGGTCAGACTCTATTCCCGTCAGTGGATAGCCAATCTCTGCGCAGCCGCAACCGCATCTCTCGATGCCTCTATTGGGCAGCAGTTGGCAGGCAATTGTCGACCTTGCAACACCACTACTAACAGAAACTGAAGCGAAAGAACCCTCTTCAGTTAACCCACCCCTGAATCATAAGATCGGAGGCCATGTCAGGAGAGCCAACTACCCTATGCGATAGCAAACGAGACGTTACCCAGGCTCTGGGACCGTGGGGTCGGCGGTGAAGGTGACGGGTTGGTCGAGTCAGCGGAGGAAACAAGGTGACCCCCATGGGCTGTCGGTCAAGGACGGGGAGGCCTGTCACCGGGGTGGATAGGCTTCCTTCACCTATAAGCGTTCTGTAATTGGAACGGCTGATTGTGCATAGACGGTTTTCGGGGTCTTGACTCGCCGGGACGGTGTTCCAGCGCCGATTCACACCCACCACCCGCATCCGCATCCGCAGAATATGTACCAAGAGCCGACTACCTACACAGACAGACCTAGCTGGGCTGCGATGCGGCTTGACGATTTGGTCCCGTCTTGAATGGTTCGACAAAGCCGAGTTTCGGCCCAGTTGCTCAAGGTCCGGGGAGTGGGCACCTTGATGGACCACCCTGAAGCCTCATTTGGCTCAACATTGCTGATCGGCTTGGGTTGCTGGAGCATACACATAAATAAGTGCCTGGCCTCCGCCCGCGTCGGGGGACGTGCTGCCTCCTGTCAAACCTCCGTATCTTTGCGCAAACTTGCTATTTTGACACCTAGCGGCAGCTGACGCGAGACCCCTTGCTCTCCCCGTCATCGCCCGTCATTGTTGTAGCAACTCATCGACGCCATTCGCTAGCCCAGCCATTGAGGCCACCAAGTCTCAGCTGTCCTCAAAACGGTGTCCCTCCCAGTACAAGAATTCCTGGGATCCTGTTGTCCTTGTCTGTGTCCCGGTTGTTGCGAATCGACCCGAACCACCATGGCTACAGAGCCCATGCTCATGCGAATCCCTCCGGAGATTCGCATGTTGATATACGAATATCTTCTCGACAATGGCGGAAACAGAGATATAGCGATCCGGAACCAATCGAAGTGCGAGTACCAGGCTCGCCGTTCAAAGTGCCAACGATCCGCCTACCACATCGTAGAACGGTCGATTGCCAAGATGTCATACGAAACAACATACTGCGCCAATGCCGAATCCGATCGAGCGATGCACACGGCGGTCATGCACATCAACAGAAAAATTCGGGAAGAGGCGTCCCATTTTCTGTACACAAGACATGCCTTCCACTTTGGCGAGGATCTGGAGGCCGTGGTGCCTTTCCTCGCTGATAAGACACCACGCACTAGAGACTTAGTTCGAGAGATCAGTCTCTACAAGCGTAGCCCGACCAACACCGTCGAGCCAGACGCATATGACTGGTCTTCAGTCTGTCGCTTCCTCCGAAACTTGCAGGGCTTGGATAAGTTGACTCTCGTCATAGAAGGTGCCCGGCCGAGAGGGCCGTGGGATGGGCCGCAGAGCCTGACTGTCTCCGACTTTCGGCTGCTGTATACGACTAGACACGACAGTCTCGAGTGGGCACGAGAGCTGGCTTCTGTCAAGACGATCAAGGAGGTGGAGATTGTTGCGGATATTCACCACCTGCCGCATCCTCAGTCGAACATGATGCTGGTCCTGGCCGCATTCTCAGCGTCGATTGAGACATCGCTGGTAGATTTCCTTCGAGATGATTTGGGTATTCCTGCGCGAGTTGGAAAAGCAAAGTATTGCGGTACGGGTTCCTTTGGGCGGTCAAGGAACTGTCAACGAAACGGGTGTCTGACGAGTTGAGTTGAGTCGAGTCGAGTCGAGTTGAGCCAAGGAGTTGAGGAGCGAAGTCAGATTGTCGAAAAGGGGGCGCGGCCAAGACAGAACGCGAGAGGTTGGGTTGCATCAAGTTGCAGGACAAGTACGGACCGTCGTCACTGACCTTGGCGCATCGGGTATCCGTGATCTGTCGCAACCTCCATATCATTGTAATGACATCTTTATGAGCTAATGAGGAAAAAGAGGGTAAAAATGAATGGAATGGCTCGAGTAGATATGCCTCAAGTGAAATCTGATATCTCATTTTCGGCTATGAAGCTCTCACCACTTCGCCCGTTCCGTTTCGGTGAACAGGTGCACCCAGGCACCTGCATTATGTCACGTGACAGGACCCTGCGCCGTGGAGCAAAGCTCCCATCGATGTGGCTGGGAGCAGCCCCTGCCGCCTAAAGACGTGCAGGTACAGTGCTGTCCATCAGCGAGCTAGACCCAATATCTCAGCCTCCCCCGTATCGTCATCGCCCAGCGCCTTGTTCGCGCGCACTTACCCATCGACGACAACCCGGCGCCTCCGTTCGATCCCAACATCGCGGCCATCTCCTTCGCCATTGTGCTTCTCATTGTCGCATGTCCATGATCTGCTAGGAGCCTGTCTTCTTCCGACCTGCTCCAAGCTACCCCGCTGCCATAGCTCTTCAAGATGGCCACGCCAGCTCCCCCCGAAGACCAGGCCCGTCTGCTTGAGGATGCCCTCGTTGCGGTGCGACAACAAACGTCGCTGATGCGCAAATGTCTCGACACGCCCGGGAAGCTCATGGATGCCCTCAAGTGCTGGTAGGTCAACAGCCAGGCTGCCCGTCTCAATCCCCTGGAAAGGTGCTAATCGGCACAGCTCGACTCTCGTTTCCGAGCTTCGCACCAGCAGCCTCGGCCCCAAGCAGTACTACGAACTATACATGGCCGTTTTTGATGCCTTGCGCTACTTGTCTGTTCACCTTCGCGAAAATCATCCCGTTAACCATCTCGCCGACCTCTACGAACTTGTTCAATATGCTGGCAATATCATTCCACGATTGTATCTTATGATCACAGTCGGCACGGCCTACATGGCCATCGAGGATGCGCCCGTCAAGGAGCTCATGAAGGACATGATGGACATGAGCCGAGGTGTCCAGCATCCCATCCGTGGCCTCTTCCTCCGGTACTATCTGTCAGGTCAAGCGAGGGACTTCCTGCCGACGACTGAGGGTGACGGCCCTGAGGGTAACCTCAGCGATTCTATCAACTTTGTGCTCACAAATTTCGTCGAGATGAACAAGCTATGGGTCCGACTGCAGCACCAGGGCCACTCGAGAGAGCGCGAGCAGAGGGTTCGGGAACGAAAGGAGCTCCAGCTTCTAGTTGGCAGCAACATAGTACGCTTGAGCCAACTCGTCGACCTCGAGACCTACAAGACCAGCATTCTGGCGCCCCTTCTGGAGCAAGTGGTTCAATGTCGGGACGTTCTCGCCCAAGAATATCTCCTTGAGGTGATTACGCAAGTTTTCCCAGACGAGTTTCACTTGCACACCTTGGACCAATTCCTCGGCGCCGTCTCGCGCCTCAACCCTCATGTTAATGTCAAGTCCATCGTCATTGGTCTCATGGACCGGCTATCCGAGTATGCCGAGCGCGACGGCCCAGATGACAAGTCGGATGATAAGGCTAAGGTTGAGGCCGAGGCGCTGACAAAACTGCTGGAAAGGGTCAACCTCCAGAAGGAGACCCCTCCAGCTGCTCCGACAGAGCCCAAGCCTGCTGAAGAGCCCGGAAAGTCTGAAGAGACTGGCGAGTCATCCAAGACTGAGAATGAGGCAGAAGGCGAGGAAGAAGGCGAGACTGCTACCAAGGCCTCCGATGAGACCCCTGAAGAGAACGCCGGGGAGACCAGCACCGACGATTCTAGTACACTCGCCGAGTCGGCGCCCTCAGTTGCAGAAACGGAGACTACCGCTGTTAACGGCCAGGAATCGATCACCGACAGCGTGCAGCTTTACGAAGTATTCTTCGCCCAGGTCAAGAACCTAGTCGACGCCCAGCATCTGCCTGTGCCCGACATCATCGCCCTACTTGTATCGCTTTGCAACCTTGCGCTCAACATTTATCCCGACAGACTAGACTACGTGGATCAGATCCTGGCCTACGCGACAACCAAGGTGCGGGAGAACATCAACAATGCCGATCTTCACTCGCCCCCCGCTCAACAGAGCCTGCTTGCTCTGCTGCAAGCACCCATCGATCGATATGTTTCCATCTTTACTGCTCTGTCCCTTCCCACCTATGTTCCTCTGTTTCAGTCGCAATCATACCCTACCCGCCGTGCCGTCGCCGGCGGTGTCGCTCGCACGTTGCTCAAGGACCAGACCAAGATCTCGACCACGGCTCAGCTCGAGAATGTGCTCGAGGTACTAAAGGTGCTTATTAAGGAGGGATCTCAGGCCCCTCAAGGATACCCCGGCGTTGCTCAGCGACGTCCTGTTGAGACAGATGAGACGATGGAGGAGCAAGGATGGCTCGCGCGAATAGTGCATTTGCTGGAGGCCGAGGATAACGACACCCAGTTCAAGCTCCTCCAAATGACTAGGAAGGCATACTCGGAAGGTAACGAGCGCATCCGCACGACCACGCCACCCCTCATGACGGCGTGCATGAAGTTGGCGAGAAGATTCAAGCTGCGGGAACACTTTGACGATAACTGGGAGACCCAGAGCAACGCCTTATTCAAGTTTATGCACTCCGCTCTGAGCACCCTGTACACGCGCGTCAACAACGCTGGGGCTGCCGAGATGGCGTTGCGCTTGTTTTGCTCGGCTGGTCAGACAGCAGACATGGCTGGCTTCGAAGAGGTGGCTTACGAGTTCTTTGCTCAAGCCTTTACAGTATACGAAGAGGCTGTCTCGGACTCGAAGGCGCAGTTCCAGGCGGTCTGTGTAATTGCTACTGCCCTTCACCAGACCCGAAACTTTGGCAAAGAAAACTACGACACGCTCATCACCAAGTGTGCCCAGCACGGGAGCAAGCTTCTGCGCAAGCCCGATCAGTGCCGAGCCGTGTACCTGGCGAGTCATCTGTGGTGGGCGACTCCCATCACTTCGAACGGCGAGACTGAGGAGACCGAGGTATGTAAGGTTCCAGAACACGGAGTACACACGACTGAAATGTTTAGCTTTACCGTGATGGCAAGCGAGTATTGGAGTGCCTCCAGCGAGCCCTCCGAGTTGCCGATTCATGCATGGAGACGGCAACGTCGATCGAACTGTTTGTCGAGATCCTGGATCGTTATGTGTATTACTTTGACCAGCAAAATGAATCGGTAAGTACCTCACTTCAGATGCAAGTCTCGAGCAGCTGCTAATGTGTTTAGGTGACAACTAAGTATCTCAATGGACTCATCGAGCTTATCCACTCCAACCTGGCAGGCAACCAGCAGGACTCGGCTTCAGTCGAGAACAGCCGGAGACACTTCCACCAGACCTTGGAGAACATTCGCAGTCGACAGTATGAGGGCATTGTGCTGTACCCCAACTAAGATGTGACGCAGCAGTAGTAGAAGGTGGAAAGAGAAGGTGACTTAAACGTCATAGTGATAGATAATGCTTGGCCTGCGTGGATTGAGGAGGGAGCAGGTAGTTGTATATATGTACTCTGTACACTTGGCCCGAAAATTGATGGCATGCCGGCGAGATTGTTGTTGGTTCTTATCCAGTGAGACTTTGCTTGGCTGGATGCAAAGTTCAGGGGTAGCGTTGATATTAGGTGCGGCTGAGAATGGGCAGAGATGGATGATGTCGTCCATGCCGTTTGCCATGCTAAACGTTTGTTTAGCGGTACAGATACTAACTCTATTGCTAATTGTCACTCTGTGCCATCATTACTCGCTGTGCTGTACTGCAGAGTTGCTCCAAGTTTGCTTTGTTCATCACCTCCCTCTCCAAGTTAGCGCGCCTCCTTATCCCAGCTTTTGTGGGGTAATCCTGGCGTGGCGTGCACGGGCGGGTTCAGGAGAAGGGGACAGGCGTCGGGTCGTTGGATGCCTCTCACATTCGAAGGCGAGTATCACGAGGGTTTCAGCGGAGAAGGGATTGATTGATGAATTGGATAGTAGAATAATCAATAATTGAGAATTTGCTACACTCCCTGGTCTACCTTCGTCTTGGATGAATAACGATAACGTCTTCTGCCAAGCCGGATCATCTCACTCAGCCACTGTTGCCCTCCCCAGAGTCACCAGCTCCAAGGCCGTTCCTCCGTACTAACCGGCGGGTTATAGTGGACTAGGTCCGGTCCCTTACGTGGACACTCCAGTACTTCGCCATCATCCCCGTCGCATCCACGCCCTCGTATTTGACCTGCTCAACTTTTTGCCCATTTGCAACGTCAGGCACTCTAATCGCGTTATCCTGGGCTCTGGGCTTGTGGACTTTGGCGATGCGATCCTGGCGTCCGAGTTTGTCTCTTGTCTTTCCTTCCTGACGCTCATTTCTTATCTGTACGTCGCCTCTAGACTGCTCCAACACGATCCGAATCGCCCACTCCTTTATCTGAATCCATCCATTCTTCCATCCATCAGCGGATGGATTTCTCGCTTATCCCCCGTCTCTTGTGACACACGAATCGATCCTCTCCCGAACTTTTAAAGAACCGAGGGCGCCGTAGCGCTCCAACGCCTTCAACATGCCTTCCGAGAAGGCTCCCTTCTACGACCCCATACCTCCCACCTACGACCAGGCTATAGCCAGTGGCAGCCACTATGACCCCGACGACTGGGCTCCCGCCCCGAGGTCGCCGGCCGACGAGCGGAATGCCACCGAGGCAGAGTCGCAAGGCCTGCTACAGTCCTCGAGCGACGCTGGCTCCTCCCGCAGACCCGACGGCTACCGGCCGCCGACGGTGGAAACTGACGACGAGGACAGCCTGTGGGCCAGCGACAGCGAAAGCGATGACGAGGCCGCCCAGGTGCGGCGCGAGATGCAGGAAATGGACATTGAGGAACCAGATCGCTCACGGGGCTCCCAGTGGGGGAAGCGAATAGGCTCATATCTGACTCTGCCCCAGTGGAAGTGGTCTTGGCGGCCAAGGTTACCCCGACTGCGAATAACCCTCCCCCAACGACCCGATGCGCCAGCCGCTTCGACAGATGATGCCGAGGCCGCCACAGGCGAGGGTGAGGAGACGCAGACAGAGACAAGGAGATTCAACTGGCCCAAGATTGACAAGACGGCAATCATCCTCTTTTGTGTGCGCAGTCTCGCCATCACCATCGTGGTCGGGTTCTTCTATCTCCTATTCGCCAGCGACATGTTTGGTGGTCTATCAGATCGCCTGGGAGGTGGTTTCCGCTACAACCCGGAGGATCTACGAAAATACATTCTACATAGTGTCGATCCTGTGAGGATGCGCGCCTGTGTGAAACACTTTTCCAATTACGCGCACATCGCAGGCACCGAAGGCGATTACGCAACAGCCATGGACATCCAGGCCATGTTCACCCGGGCGATGCTCGACGACGTGTCGATGGACGAGTACCATGTTTACATCAACTACCCCAAAAAGGATGGTCGGGCAGTGCAGATTATGGAGAGCAAGGATAGTAAGAAGGCCATCTGGACGGCCAAGCTGGAAGAAGAGGAGGTTGGTGGTGAAACGGCAGGACGGCAGACGTATGCCTTCCATGGACACTCCAAGTCGGGCGATGTCAAGGGACCTCTGATCTACGCCAATTACGGATCGAGGGAGGACTTTAAGCTGCTAAAAGACAAGGGCATCAGCACCAAGGGTGCTATCGCACTTGTCCGATATGGCGGAACTCAGCAGGACCGAGCCCTCAAGGTCAAAGCCGCCGAGATGGCTGGTTTTGCAGGTTGCCTCATATACAGCGACCCCGGAGACGGCGGGTTCAAGAAGGGCACTGTCGCGCCTGATGGACCGTGGATGCCCGAAGACGCCGTCCAGAGAGGATCTGTGAGTCTCATGAGCTGGGTCATTGGCGACGTCCTGACGCCCGGATGGGAGAGCAAGGAGAGTTCGCCGAGGATGAAGCCTGAGGACTCTCCTGGTTTGGTCCACATCCCCAGTCTTCCCCTGTCGTGGAGAGACGCCAAGGTGCTACTGGAACACCTCAAGGGCCACGGCGAAAAGGTGCCCGAGAAATGGCAAGGCGGTGTTTCAGAGATTGAGTGGTGGACAGGCAATGACAAGTCACCAATTGTGCGTCTGAAGAATCTGCAGGATGAGGAAGAGAAGCAGCCTATCTGGAACGTCTACGGTCGCATCAACGGCATGGAGCAGACGTCCAAGTCCATCATCATCGGCAACCACCGCGATTCCTGGGCATTCGGAGCTACTGACCCTCACTCGGGCACGGCGGTCATGATCGAGATGGCTCGAATCTTTGGCGATCTTGTCCAAAGAGGCTGGCGACCCCTGAGGACGATCGAGTTCATGTCTTGGGATGCGGAGGAGTACAACCTTATTGGATCGACCGAGTATGTTGAGAGGAATCTGGACAACCTGCGAGAGAATGCCTATGCGTATATCAACCTTGACACGGTTGTTGCCGGCGACAAGTTTCGCGCATCCGGATCTCCTGTGTTCAGGAAGTCTGTCCTCCACGCCCTTGCCCGTGTCGTTGATCCTCACACCAACGCCACCCTGCGGGAGCTCTGGGATCGGAGTGGTGCCGAGATTGAGGGCCTGGGCGCGGGAAGTGATTACGTGGCATTCCAGGATATCGCGGGCACCAGCTCTCTGGACGTTGCATTCGAGGGCGGCGCATACCCCTATCACACGAGCTACGACAAGTTCGAGCTGGTGGAGAGCGTGATCGATCCCGATTTCAGGTACCACGGCGCCATGGCTCAACTGATGGGCCTTCTCGTCCTTGACATTGCTGATCGCCCCATCATGCCCTTTGATATGGCGTGGTACGGCCAGAAGCTGGGACAGTGGGTGGCGGACCTGGAGAAGTGGGCAGGGCAGCAGAATCAGCCAAAGTCAGTCTCGTTCAAGGAGCTCAAGGACGCCGTCACACTCGTCCAGAACAACGCGGCCAACTTTGAGAAGTGGGAGATGGACTGGGACCGCGAGGTCCTGGGTAACGGAGGCTGGGAGGCCAACGACATTGGCAACGCCCGGTTGATGTACAACAACAAGATGTCCTACTTTGAGACGACGCTTCTAGATCTGGAACTTGGCGGTGGTGTAAGTATCTAGGCTCCCCTGGTCAAGAAACTCTGCTAACATTTATAGATCCCCAACCGCACTCAGTTCAGGCACGTCGTCTTTGGACCACAAGCTTGGTCAGCTTATGACTCGGCCTTCTTCCCTGCCATCCGTGACACAATCGAGACGGGAGACTGGAGGAGCGCCGAGCGCATCATAGCCAAGACGGCGGCCCTAGTACGCAAAGCAGCGACGATTCTAGAAATGTCGGGTGCAAATGTATGATTCAAGCAGACGAAACAACTCTTTCTTCTCTTTTTTTTTCTCCTCCCCTTACTCTTGGCGAACTAGCCTCTACTTTTTTCTTTTAAAGATATATAGTACCTGTCTGCTTCGGGAGCGCGTGTACGTCCACGCACAAAGTGTACAGGAGGCATTGCACGGAGTTTGGTTGCGTGGATTCTGAAATTCTTTTTTTTTTACTTGTTCTTTTTTTCTGGGTAAGACGACCTGTCGGGATAGAGCCCATGCGCCAGAGGGGAAATATCTGCTTTGTTATAGTAATGAAGGAATGCGGTTCACTGCCGGTTTTTTTGCTAAAGATATGATTGTTACCGCGTCTCTACTACATGATATGTTCTCTCTTAGGCCTTTTGGGCATCGGCGACAGACACCAAGCGTCCGACCACGTCGTACTTTTCCAGGAACCTCTCCTCCCAGCCTTGTAACGCCTCCAGCTGCTCGCCGTCCAAGCCCTCGAGCTTGTCAAGCGGTGCATCCAGGTCCTTTGTCAGCATATCCTCATCGAAACTTCCGCATGCGAGACCACGGCTCGCGTCACGGCCGGCAAAGTTACTGTAGGGACCTCCGGGGCCGTAAAAGTTGCGCCCGCGTGTCACGTCAAAGACGCGGCCCCGGACGGCCAGGTACACGGGCTGGTCGTTCTCGCCGTTAAAGGGCAGCAGCGTGTGCGGCGTGTATGTGCGGAAGACGGTGGAGGGGGCGTCGCGGGGGAGAGAGGGTGGAGGGGATGGGCGCAGGAGGGCGTAGGCTGTGTAGAGGACGACGGAGAGGAGGATGAGGTTGAGGGGCGTGGCGAGGGAGGAGCTGCGAGAATGGATTAGCTGGTGGAATGAAAGGACAGAGGATGCTTGCTTACAGGCTGAGGTCCTGGGCGGCTTGTTGAGCCATCTGGCGCTCGACGTGGTCCATGGCAAAGAATTGGAATATGCGATGCCTCGTGTGTGATGAGAAGATGGATTGATGCTGTTGATGTTGTGTAGAGGTTGAGATTCCGAAGTCCCCGACCACCTTCTCTGGGCTTCTTCCCCCACTCTGACAAAAAGGTTCCAACGCGGGGGAGATCCCGTCTCGGAAGTGCGAGGTGTGTGTGTGCACTGATTGATAAGCTTACTGTATGCACACGCAGTCGGAGTTTCGGAAGATTGATCTATTTGAGAGATCAATTCGTCTTGTAAGACCAGATTGTTTGATTCTTCAGTGGTGGTTGAAGTGTTAGTACCGTTGGTCAGAGCTTTGGTAGCTTCGGCTTTGGATCAAGCCCAGTTGATCAACCTGTCAGCCAGCATCCACTGATACTCTCTACTAACTCAGGTACTCAGTTGACTATCAATTATTCACTGCATCCTCGGTGAGTATGCCTACTCCTTGCCTCGATTGTTTCTCCATGCTCCTCGGCTCGTGCCCACATCATCCGGCCCCTCCATGTCGAATGCCGGCAGTTAGCGTCGGATTCACCAATGCCTGGCCGTCTATTCGCACAAGCCTGCATCTGCATGCTGCGCAGTGTTTCTAGGTGCTTCCATCAATCGGGTCCCGGGCGAGGTGAACGGAACATGACGGTCGTCGGAATATGAATTTAGTGGTTATTTCACTTGGGGGCGTTGATGGTGAGGAAAATCTCAATACTTATACTGAGTGCTGTATTATTGAGTCTCGTCTTAGAGCAAGTTGACTTGAGGACTACATTGGAGAGGTCAACGCAGTTTGAGGGTTAAGGTATAGTTGAATTGAGAGTAATCTGTGTATCTCGCAGAGTAACATAAATGTGTTGATTTAGGACATGATATTCTGATCCTACCATTGCTCATCTTGCATTGATCTATTGTATTAGGAGCGTGAAATAAAAGGAGCTACGAGCTATTGTTCGCTGTCACTTACACCAAGTCAGAACCCACCTTGACCAAGTATTTCTTTCAACCGATATTAAATAATTTTATGATAGAATCATCTCTAAACCTACAGAGTAAAGCAAGGGCTTTTCTGCAACTACATGAGATTGATCTTGGATGAAGGAGAAACTCGTCAGAGGTGTAGGGTTGGTCCCAACTCACTGCGCAATAATCCATAAACCAGTTTAAGGTGACAGATAACAAGTCAACAGGGGATTTGGTGTAGGGGTATCACGTCTGCTTTGCATCTTCGCTTCTGCAGAAGGCCGGGGGTTCAAATCCCTCAGTCTCCATTTTTTACCGTAGTGTACTCAGACCTCATGTATTGTCCTGCACTTGAGTTTCATTTTTGAAGCCTGCCTCAATGCATTTACAACTTTTGCTCGTTCATGGTTACAGACGAGATGTCTAGTCTCGCAATTAATGTTCTCCCCAGTCTACTGGTCGACGAAATGATTGACTCGAGTCGACACTGGCATCAGAACAGCCAGTACCAACCAAAATCGAATCCCGGTAACCGCAATGTTCAAATTCACGGTCTATTCAAATGGCGTCCACATGAGACGCTGACGGTCCAGGCAGAAAGCAAACCTCAACCTACCAAAGACGCCAGCCCCGTCCGTGAGTCAACGGCGAGGACTCAGCCCCTGCACTAACAAGTTCCACACCCTGTAAGGCTGACAGCGCAAGCCATGAATCCACGTCCGACCGCTTATAAGACAGCCTGGAGATTGTCGAGACTCGCCTGGAATCATCGTCCTCTTTCATCACCTGCGCTTGACAAAATGGCTGAAAGCTCTTCTTCGTCCGCAAACCCCTTGTACTTTTGGCGCGAGACGGATCCTGTGACTGGATACCTCTCGCAGTGGTACTACTGTCCCTTTCGTGATGACGGAGATGAGAAGAAGACGTACAAGACAGCTGAGCAGTAAGTACAAGTTGTGAAAGAAAAGAAAAAGGTTTCCAGTGAAGATCATGGTTGACCTAGGTCAAAGCTACATGATGCATCACAAAGCCCTCCTCTTCAACGACGAAAAAGTCGCCCTGCAGATCCTCAAGGCCGGCCACCCCCGCGAGGTAAAGTCCCTCGGCCGCAAAGTGTCCAACTTTGACGAGGCGACCTGGAACGCGCACCGCCGCGACATTGTGCGCCGCGGCAACGTGCTCAAGTTCACAAACGCCGTCTCGGAGGAAGGGTTCCAGAAGGGGACGCCGGCCAAGGGCAGGAGCGCGGCCAAGCGCAAGTACGAGCCCATCGAGGGGTCGCTGCGTGAGATGCTGCTGAGCACGGGGGAGAGGGAGATTGTGGAGGCGAGTCCCTTTGATAGGATCTGGGGTGTTGGGTTCAAGGCGGCTGATGCTGAGGCTGCGAGGGAGAGTTGGGGTCAGAATTTGCTGGGGCTAGAGTTGATGGAGGTGAGGAGGATTCTGAGGGAGCAAGGGGAGGAGAGAGAGACTAAGAGGCAGAAGAAGGAGGAGAAGGAGACTGACAAGAGGGACAAGGACGAGCAGGACAAGGATGAGCAGGACAAGGACGAATGATACCTCTATGCGCGGCGCATATACCAGATTGCTTAGTCGGCTTCAAGCCTTGAAATATATATTGGCCTTGAAACTCAAGGCAACTTTTGGGTTGCCATGTCTATAGTCCATCCTTTTCTTGTGAATGCTCCCACCCATCTTGATATCGTCATCCATCTCCTCCCTCAGTAATCATACATACATGACAAGAAGCCTCGTCCCGAGGCAAGCAGAGCGGCGTGGTTGTTCTTTTTTGCTGTTTGTACAGCCCCATACCCATCCCCCCATGAAATGCTCATTCATTTTGTTGTTGCGTGTGGTTTGTTCTCGTGTAGAATGCCCGCCCTGATAATCCCACATGATGGCACATATTGTACAGTTATAAACACATATTAGGCGAACCGTCGTGACCGCCCTCTTCCGGATACCCACAAAGTGCACCCCCCCAACCCCTGACGCCGGATGTGAATTCATGGATGCAACCCCTTAGTACCAGTCTCGTCCGCTCTTTTGCATCTCGATCAGACGCCATCCCCTTGTCTCGGGGTTGTTGACGTCCTCCGGTACACGCGTGATGCCGATGGCATATGTCACCAGCTGCACCTTGTCCTCCATGCCCGCCGCAAGCTCGTTGCTCTTGGCGTTGCGGTAGACGTGGACCTCCTGGGTACGGCAGGTAATGATGAAGACGGGAACCTCACCGGGGTCGAGCATGCGTGCTCGCAGAATGTCGACGTTTCGGATATCGAGGATCTTTCCGTCAGACTTCATGCCTGCCTGGAGGTATTGCTTGGTCAAGGCCTCGTATACAGAGTACTGAGCGGCCGACAGCCAGAGCTTCAGAGTCTCAGTTTCGCCCTTGACGTAGGCATCCAGCACCTCGGGGAGAATGTATTCTCGGAGCTCCTGGAGGAAGGGCTCCACCTGGAAGCTGGGGTCCATAGCTCGGAACTTCTTGATAACCATGGCCGTCTCGTTCTCGGCAAAGAAGCCGGCAATACGGTCCGTGATGCTCCGGGCCGTCGACACAAGCGGGTTCTCAGACTCCTCGTACTTGCCCTTCATGCTGAAGATGCTCTGCACGAACTGGTTCTGGTCACGGAAATCTCTCCAAGCCTCCTTCCATGCCGCATCCTTGTGGAGTGTAACGCTGGTCCCGGCACTGCGCATGTTAGAAATGTACTCGAAACTGGGACAGGTCAACTCACTTGGGATCCTCCTCCATGGCTTCGCCAGCCTTAAATCCCCGCTGCTTATCCATGGCCTCTCGGCGTTTCCGGCGCTCCTCCTTCTCAACCCATCCACCATATCGTGAAGAGCTGCCATCGTCGATGACATTCTTGACGTCCTTATAAGCCTCGGTGTTTCGGATAGGCTGAGTGGCCTTATCCATGGCGTCGCCAGTCACGTTGGCGGCCTTGCGCACGCCCTTCATAACTGGGGTTTCCCAGGTCCAAGCAGCGCCCTTGCCGATGGCGCCGGCGGTGACCTTGGCACCCTTGGTGACAGTTGAAGAAACGGCGCCGGTGGACTTTTCGTAGGCCTCGCGAGCACGTCGCACACCCTCGCTCTCGGCGAACTGGTTGGCGGCGGCGCCGATCTGCTTGGTCGACTCATTCCATTCTTGCGACTTCTGGAATTCGGTGTTCATGGTCTCCATGAATACCTGCCAGGGAGTCTTGTCACCATGAGGAGGGGGTGGAGGGGCGTCCTCCTTCTTTTCCTTACCCTCCTCTTTGCCTTCCTTTCCTTCCTTGCCGGCGTCCTCGCCATTCTCACCCTTCTCACCCTCCTCAGTCTTCTTGGACTGCTCCTCCTCAGGCTTTGTCTCGGACTTGTTCTCCGACTCGGCCTCGGTGGGCTTCTTCTCCTTGGCTTCGGTCGCAGCAGCACCCGAGGCTGGCTTCTCGGTCTTTGGCTTCTCTTCTTGAGATAGACGGCTGGAGAGGTGGAAGAGGCGAGATTGGACGGTGTAAGTGGGGGATAGGCGTAGCTCGGAGGGTAGGAAGGAAGATCTCAACGGCGATCGAACTGCGCCGGACAGCATGGGGCCTTGTGACCTTGCGCCATCACGAACGGCATTCTGTGAGAGTTGGGAGGCTAGTCTCCGGTAGGCGGGACATGTGCCGGCGGAGAGCTGAGCGGAGGCCCGTGAGAGGGCCTTTTCCGAGGGTGTCGTTCTTCTCGCGAGGGAGTTCATGATTGCAACAACACAAAGAGACAAGAAGCCCTCCACAGAACACGATTGAACGTGGATTGAGGCGTTTGGGATAGGAAAAATGGACGGTGGAAGGTGGTGGAAGAGGCGCGAGGAAATTTTGGTTTGCGATCTCGGTTCGGGGCGGGAGGAAGGCGGGCGAGACGGCAAAGCCTCGGCAGAATCTCCGGACCCCGGCCCGTTGGAGCATTGGATCGGAGGAAAAATTGGCAGGAGCCGACGGGACACCCACCATCAAAGATTCGATTCGATTGCTCACGACCAGGCAATGCGCACAAGATGAGCCGGTCATTGACGAGTCGCCTCGCGGCGCAATCGATCCTCCGGGGCCCCCGAGCCGCCGTCTCCAAGTCCTCCTTCCAGATTGCCCGCCCAATCTCACAGACGAGTGCCCGCCGCGATGATGACCTCCCACCTCCTCCGCCTCGAGCACCCCGGAAGAGGGTCCTGGGCCAACCCAGCGCCTCGGTGATCCTCCAGAGCATCTACGGCAGGTCACAGCCGAACGCCGCCCAGACGCCCCAGGACAATGCCATGACCAGCCTTTCCCAGAGCCTCGCCTTCAAGGCCCTCAAGAACACCAATCTCAACATGAGCCCTCTCGGAGGAGGGGCCCTGCGGGCAGCACAGGCCAAGGAGGACGATCTCGAGCCATTCCACTTCCACATCTACTCGCACAAGCACAACACCCACATCACCTGCTCAAAGCCCAACCGCGAACCCATCATTTCCCTCTCGGCCGGCAACATTGGCTTCCGCAAGTCTCGACGGGGCACATTCGATTCCGCCTACTCCCTCACAAAGTACGTTCTGGAGCGATTGATCCACACCGGCTGGCCCATGAAGATCAACCGGTTGGAGGTGGTGCTGCGAGGCTTCGGTCAGGGACGAGAGGCGGCCCTCAAGGTCCTAATGAGTCCCGAGGGCAAGGTCCTGCGTGACAAGATTGTCCGTGTGGCCGACTCTACAAGAATCAAGTTTGCCGGAACCAGGAGCGAGAAGCCCAGACGTCTGTAGATGGGCTGGAATTGGGTTATTCGGGTTTATGCTGTTTGATGCTTCAGCCGCAAGAGGTTGGAAGTGAATGTACTATTCATACTCTGTACGACTACTATACAAATGAACAAGGCACAACTTGCGCTGACCCTGCAAGTTCCTAACGAATGAATTTGCCCCAACTCTTAACACCATTGGTATCGTGCTAACCGATTTGAAGGAGCCGCCCAACTCCAAACACCAAAACAAAGTGACACAGCCAAATTGGCTGCAGTATACCCAACATCATGACTCCTGGTTCTATCGTCGTGGAAGTCTTTCGGCGGGGGGCAGTTGTCGCCCGTCAGAGTCTCGCACGGCTTGCTTTCCTTTGCCACTACCACCACGCCTTCTCTCCTCTTCACTATCCCATTCTTCGTCGTATACACTGCCATCGTTGCTCTCTGTCAAGAGATGCGGAGCAGATGCTCCCAACATGCCGGACCGCTCGTCTGAGTTATCGTAATCGTCTAGGAGTGCGCCATCGCTGGTATCGTATTCGGGGGGCTCGATCCAGTCTCGCGGAACAACACATGGCAATGCCACACCGATACTGGCGGCGCGGTTCAGCCAAGACGGGCCGGGTTGGCCTGTGAGCTTCTTGCATAGATATGATGTGAAGTGATTGCAGTTCTTTGTCAGAAGGTTGTACGAGGTACCGAGGAACTCGTCCGAGGCTGCTCGAAGTGTCGCATCAATCTCCTGGTCGCTCGCAAGAGTGAAGCCGTGTAGGATCTCGCATCGAAAAGTGCCTCCGGGAGGCTCGGTTCTGGGTTTGGTCCAGTACACGCCTGTAAGCCCTCGCTTGTCGTGCCCACCGTAAGCGTACTCCCTGCCGTTGATTACAACGCCAGAATGGAGAAGTGAGGCACCGACTGTCCATAGTACTGAGGAGAGGCGGCCGGGCTAACAATGACACATGGGTTAGAGCTTCATCATGAGGTCGGGGCTGGGTAGCTTGTCTTACCGGGAGTAGATCATAGACATGGATGGTTATCTCGGTCTTTTGTAGCGATAGCGTCGACCGGTGAGATCGGCTCACCGATGAGCTCTTTTTAGGTCGAGGCATTGTGATAAGAGTTGGCGCAGAAAGCGTCGCGATAGATGCGACGATGCGACGTCAGAGTGCGTCAAAGAGCTTGGGGTTGATGGTGTAGGGTGAAGGCGGGGCGACAGGGACACTGCACGAATATATGGTGGAAGGCGCAGACGGTTGGTGGCTTCAAAGAGAGCAAAGAAGATCTACCAGGACAAGAATCTAGCCAAAAGCGATCATGAACAATGAAGAAGGAAGTTTGAAGGACAAGAAAGCGGAGGTGCCCGGCCCGACTAGATCGACGTTGGCCTTGACAATCAAATACTCGGCGAAGCAACCCGCAGCGCCTCCAAAGCTAAGGTGCAGTACCTGACTGACTCCAGGCCAGGCTGCCACTACCCGCTGTTCACTCACATTTTATCCGTGTACAGCGTAAGCGTCACACAGAATTCCAAGGGTCCATCTTTCTCTTTCTGCGCACGGCCGTGCCTGCCTGCCTTCGCCTACGACATCGGCTGCTTTCGTCAGCCAATGACGTTGCCACCGGTTCTCATCCGGATCAATAACTTCTCCGTGTAACCGAAAACTTGGCGGGGCCCAACCTCTCTTACCAGCCAAGGTGGGGTGGAACAAATTCTCATCTCATCTCGCAAGCTCCGTCTCGCAAATAAAAAGAGAAATTTCTACTCCTTCACTTTTCCCTCCCCTTTTCTCTCTTCCCTCGACGTCGCTCTCGTTTCGAAGCCGTCCAGGGCAATCGAGGTTGGCACTAGCCAACCAATCTCTTCACCACGAAGCCCTTTACCTCTGCTCTCACCTTCGCTTCTATCTCCCCTCACTTCGCACCCCGCGCAGCAAGCTCTGCAGCTCTTGGACACGTTCCATCATCTACGCGCTTCGGCCTGGTCGTCTTTGTTCAACGTCGCAACTACGCCAAGTCAAGAAAGAAGATGCCTCCTAAGAAGCAGGTTGTCGAGGAGAAGATCCCGCTGGGCAGGCCCGGTAACAGCTTGAAGAGTGGTATTGTAGGTTGCCCCTCCACCAACAGTCGTCATACCATGTTGATCGTGTGCTAACCCCCAACCCAGGTCGGTCTGGCCAACGTTGGCAAATCCACCCTCTTCCAGGCCATCACCAAGTGCAACCTTGGTAACCCAGCTGTATGAAGCCCCCTCGCCGCCCGCCGCCCTTAGATACGGGGTGCTGACAGCATCAAGAACTTCCCCTATGCCACCATCGACCCCGAGGAAGCTCGTGTCATCGTCCCCGATGACCGATTCGACTGGCTCGTCGAGAAGTACAAGCCCAAGTCGGTTGTCCCCGCCAACTTGACCGTCTACGATATTGCCGGTCTGACCCGCGGCTCGTCCACCGGCGCTGGTCTTGGAAACGCTTTCCTGTCTCACATCCGTGCTGTCGATGCCATCTTCCAGGTGGTTCGTTGCTTCGACGATGCCGAGATTATTCACATTGAGGGTGACGTAAACCCCACCCGTGATCTCGACATCATCAGCGAGGAGCTGCGACTCAAGGACATTGAGTTTGTCGAGAAGGCTCTTGAGAACCAGAAGAAGAAGACCCGCATGGGTGGTCAGAGTCTGGAGCAGAAGAAGGCCCGTCAAGAGCAGGAGATCATTGAGAAGATCCTGGCTTGGCTCAACGATGGCAAGGATGTCCGCAAGGGCAACTGGGGCCCCAAGGAGGTAAGACTTTTCCAATTATCCTCGTTTCATTCCCCCCCTGCTTTTATGATGACAAAAGGCCTATTGGCCTGATCTAATCCCAGCTCGTCGAATGCCTCACCTAAATAACGCTTAGAGGCATTGTGAGATAAACTTTACTCTGATAGCAACATCATCTACCTGATTTCGTTTTGGATCATGGTCATCGAGCATGCGCTAATACGCTCGAATAGGTCGAGGTCATCAACCCTCTCTTCCTCCTGACGGCCAAGCCCGTTGTCTATCTCGTCAACTTGTCTGAGAAGGACTTTATCCGAAAGAAGAACAAGCATCTTCCCAAGATCGTCGAGTGGATCAACGAGAACGCCAAGGGTGACCCTCTTATCCCCATCTCGGTGTCCTACGAGTCTCGTCTCACTCAGTTCGAGACCGAGGACGAAGCCAAGGAGGAGCAGAAGAACGTTGGTGCCGACTCTGCTCTGCCCAAGGTTATTCTCCAGATGCGCAAGACCCTGCAGCTGGGCAGCTTCTTCACGGTCGGACCTGATGAGGTCCGATCATGGACCATCCGCACTGGCACCAAGGCACCTCAGGCCGCTGGTGTCATCCACACTGACTTCGAGAAGACCTTCATCCAGGCTCTCGTCTTCAACTACAAGACCCTCAAGGAGCTCGGTGACGAGTCCGAGGTCAAGTCCAAGGGCAAGGTCATGACCAAGGGTAAGGAGTATGTCGTGGAGGATGGAGACATTCTTCACATCAAGGCTGGTGCCGCCAAGGGTTAAATGAAGAATACCCTGTCACTGGTCGTGTTTAATTCTATAGACAAAAGTTGAATGCAACGATGTGATGAAGCCAATGTCTATGTCGTCCACTGTAATGACTATGTTTTGAGTGATGAATGAACCAATCTGCCAGGAGTGTCCCGTCTCTTGGTTGCCTTTTATCCATCACCGCGATAGACGGTCGGTTTTGTGTAAACACTACAGACACGCGCACTCAAAACATTCCTTGTCATAAAATCTCGGCCCCACTGGCTGAGGTTTGATGGGCGGGAGTGTTGTAGTACTGCCCAGCTTCTGACCGAATCATGAAGCACTCTGAGTGTTTGAGGCACTTCTTGTTGCATCGTTCGAGCTTAGATCTTGGAACAGCTGGAGTCTCAGCGCAGCGCCCCAGAAGCCCTGGGCTGAGACGCACCCCTGGGTCGCCAAGGGCGTTGAGCTTGAGGGTTGGGATGGGACACTTGCGGAAGTCGGGATCGGACTCGCAGAAAGACGCTTAATCGATGTTGCTGTCGTTGGCGCAGATGAGGTTTGAGTCGTCAAGGTGGTCGAGTCTGTGGTGGTTGACTGACCTATTGAGGCTTCCGATGTGAAAGTAGTGATATAGCTGAGTCCGCATAGAGAGGCCGCGGCCCCGGTAACGGCCAAAGCAGTAACTGGTATCAGAAGCTTATGGCACAGCATTTTGAATCGAGTAATAGGAAGTTTGTGAAGGGGGGATGTTGAGGAGAGGGAGTATGAGGGTCGATGTGGTCTTTGTAATTGACACATGCGAATTCTCAGTCGAGAGGCCCCCTGGGCATGGCAACAGGCAATTAACTGGAACAGAAGCTACCTCATAGGTAGCTAGTGACTGCGTGCCACCACTTTGTAGTTACTGGTCATCCATCTCATCAAACGGGTACTGATCAAGGCCTCTTGGCTAGGGCAGAGGCCGCTTCGAACACACACATACACACAGTTTTGACGGCTAAGAACCACCAGGTCCTAGAAATCACATGGGTGTGGCAATGGTCCTTACATTTTAATACATTTCAAGGCCTCAAGATGATGAAGCTGCCTTTCCTTGGATGTTGATCCTTACCCCACGTCTTCGTCTTCAAGCATTCCATGCGCGTCAAGAGGAAAGTTTCCAATATATGACAAGAGATGTTACAGTCTGGACATGGTTTTTCTGGAACTCTTCTGCAATCGATCCTATCAAGCTTTAAATGTTCCCGCAAGTGAGCCAAACCGGCATTGGTATAGTCAAGCGTTTGAGGGTTTATAAACTTTGGTCAAATTTCCAACAATCCTAGACAAAGAACACTTCGGACAATGTTATCACTCAGATATTGAAAACCTCCCCATGGACAGGGACTAAAGACTAGATGAGACTTGGCATTTGCTGGGAATGCCCTAGTTGGTCTAGAATATAAACACCACAGCCAATTACGCCGTGGTGAGTGAGTCCTACTGGCCATTCCGTGTTGTATAAACTGGCAATAACTCAGCCATCAATAACGACTAGCATTAGTTGAACTGGTTTTTGAAACAAAGTCTTCAGACCTCTCTAAGCTGGTATATGCTACAGGGCCGCCGGTCCAAGTTGATCATAATATCCTTTCTTTTAGTGTCTTATTTACAGGGAAACTACGACAGCTAGCCATAATCGTCGAGCAAAAGGAGATAATTGCTCAACTATTGAAACTGTTCATATGTTATCCAAGTCAATCAAAACAGGTCTACTATTCTGGTGGTGGTGGTGTCTCTGATAATAAATCTGGCATTCACTATCCCAACCATATCCAACGGGATATAACATCTCTACAAAAAGTAATCAATTTCACAAACCTTTCGCCCACTCTATTTTATCATTCCCTAGATTTGAAAACGAGAAACAACTCAGAGAAACCCAACATGCAGTACCTGACCCTGCTCCACCTATTGGTCCCCCTCGTTCCCTGCATGGGAATGACACATCATGATCTGAGGATCCTGCATGGAAGAACCTTATAACCTCACGTAATGGCAAAAAGAAAATTGTTGTGCCGTCAGCAAGACTCGAACTTGCGTTTTCAGTGCTTCAACTTGACCACAAACTGATGTACTAACCCCTATACGATGACGGCTTTTGTTTGATGAGAGAGGCAGCTTCTATGTGATCTATATACCATCGCTTACACCCTACCAAGCCACTCCCCCCTCGCTCCCAGTTTGATTCTTGAGCCAACGTCTTCCTTGAGTCCATGTCCATAATGTAACTTGTATTTACATAAAGTTGCAACTTCTAGTGCAGCGAGAAAGAGGAGACTCCTTCTTGGAGCAAAGAGTAATGGCACCTATCAAGCAGTTTTGTTAATGCATATCAACCAGAAACAGCATCATATCTTACTGGAAACCCACTTGATACCGGCACTCCTTCTCCTCAAAGGAATCGGCAGAAAGGTACTAGCCTCAGTCTGCAAGCCAATGCAACCCTTCAAGACCCTACCGTACTTTCTAGTCTTGATAGGCTTGGTGATCATGACTCCCGAGTACCCATCGGCAACCTTGGCAGCAATGTCGATGCTCGCGGAAGAAGTCCACGTGCGGCTGTAGTCGACTCCAAAGGACAGACTGAGCTTGTCCTTGACGACGGTCCGGTCTGCGCCACCGCTGACGCTCACGCTGTTGCTCACGCTGTAGCTAGACTTGACGAAGACGGTGATGCCGTCGCCGGTGTCGATGATGACGGGGACATTTGCACGTCCCGGTCGACAAAGGTCCTTGAGCGGTCTGTGATGACGGCTGAGGTCAAGTCACATTGACGCTTCTCGAGGGAGTTGTCGTTACTGGACTTAGGAGCGTCGAAGGGGTGAGTGGGGGTAAGGAAGGCTTCTGAGATCTCTAGGGTGGCCTCAGAGATGCCGTCGGATGCAATGAGCCTGTGATAGACGCTCTTGTGGACGACCTCCACTGTTATCTTGTTAGTATCTCCAACACCGTGGCAGATGGCATTCCGTTTTGACAAGGAAAATCAGACCAAGGTAAAATGGGGACATGATATTTCGTCCTTCGCCGTAAAGGGTGACCTCGTCCGGCTGATGAATGCGCTTCGGAGTCCACTTGGTGATGTTCAGTCCATGGAAGGGAGCAGCACCGACAGTGGTCGCCAGGACCAAGCCTAGGAAACCCAACGAGAGCATATTGACAGAGACAAAGAGTGTCCAGAGAAAAAGGTGTCGTTAGAAGAGAGTGGTGGTAACTGCCCTGCTCTGGATTTCATCGCGCCTCAACCCAAGGTATTATATCTCAAAACCTACAAGCTCCCATCTACGCACCACACTTTCATGAGTTGATTCTATTACGCGGTAGAGAAATTGCGATCAGTCTCTGAACTTCCTCATCTATCGCTCGCCCTCCTAGAAACAAACCCTCGTCAAGGTTCCCGCCAAATCAGTTCATCCAGCCCCCAAAACAACCCCTGCCAACACCACGAACCCCCCCCTTGTCACCTGCCAAACTCTAAACGGTCGCGTCAAGAGACGTCACTGGATAGATAGAGAACCTCAAGGGCCCTCATTCGGTGGGGGCCTGAGCTTCCACAAATGCCAACAAATTGTGGATCTTGTTTCGGTCTTCTTGGGATAAGAGCTCTGGAGGATTGCGACTGATGAATGGGGCCATGGCATTGATTCCAGGATTCTCGGAAACGCCGTTGCCTTGTCATATTTGTCAAAGATCTTCATGACGTAGAGACAAGTCTTTGCTGTTTTAAGAATGTAAGGCTGATAACATGTCTCGAGAGGCATAACTGAGGAGGCCATCGTGAAACACCAGTCGTGGGGGGGGGTAGGGGGGATGATGAATACAGGGTGGCGGCTCCGTTGACCTTGAAGGGTTGTAAATAGTAAGGGTTGTAAATAGTATGGCTCATGGGGTGTTGTATACCGAGTTGAGACCGAATCATCATCTCAAACCAACCGAAGTGACTCTCATTGTCTTTTTGTCTCTGTTCTCTCATTCACACCGACACACACTCTCTCTTTCTTATCAAACAGCCCAACAATCCAAGATGAAGTACAGCACCATCACTACTCTCCTATCCCTCACCAGCGGGTTAGTTTCTCCACTCAAGCCAACACCTAGAGGCTTGACTCTAGAGTCTTTGCGGACTTGCACAACGTTGCCGTGTGCATCTCCAACAGAAAATACTCATCAATCGGTGGCACACCCTTCAGCATTAGCTACACCTGGGCAAAGGAGTCTGGGATGCTTCCAGATGCAACCAAGTGCGCCTGTGAGGCTTACAGGAACAGCAACACGGGTGATAACCAGTGGGATCAGTGCCCTGACTGTACTTTTGTGAGTCCCTTCTCCCTCTCTGAGTTTCTGCTTGACTAATGGTTGTCAAGGACGGCACATATTACAACTCTGCTGACTGACTCACTGGTGGTGATGAGGTGAGAAGCCCTTCCTTTGACACTGACTCCAGATCTGACATATCTGGCAGATTAGGTACTGCTATGAAGAGATTTGCCATGCATAGGGCGTTGAGGCCAACCCCAGCTAAAGGGCTGGTAACTGAAGGTGGGTAGTTGAGTTTGCTAGTTGAAAGCTGGGACGTGCTTGGTGAATGAAGCAGTCTTTCTTATTCTGGGAGAAACGATATCGAATCTCGTATTTGTTAGTAGCGGTTTAAATAACTCAATTACCCCTGCGTTGGTCTTGTTGCTTTCAAGACCAGTTACTTCTGGGAGTTGGGTTTGTAGATCTCACGAAAGACACCCGCTTGACAAGTTGACACGAGGGATAAAGGACCTGCTAGATTTGGACAAGTTTTTGTTGATTTGATTAAATACTAAAGGAATTACAGAGAAAAAACACAGGCTATTCGTGACATCATCATTGTCTTTTTCTATCCATTCATCCATTCCCGAGGTGATCGTCAGCGTCAAGTCATCATCGCAGCCAGGCGTTGATGTTTCTGTCAAAGAAACCATCCTTAGATGCCGCCGTATCGAACACCTCGCTTTCCAAGCTCCTTGCGGCCAATGGCGTCCTCGGGCCAGACCCAGCCGCGACTCCGCTTGGCCTCTCGCTTCTCAGCCAGCTGAGGTTGGGGGATCCACGAGTCTCGGGGTTGGGCCTTGCGACGGGTTCCCTCGGCGGGGGCACCGATCTCTGCGCGCCAGTGAGCCTGACCGGCAGGCGTGTCATCACCAGCGAGCTGGCACAGGCCCCAGAGGGCGAGGCATGCAGTCAATGGCGTCTCATGGGGGAGGGAGGCGTCTCCCTCAGGCGCCGAAGAGGCAAGCTGGACAGAGGTGACCTCGAGGTCACCGAAGAATGGGGTAGTCTCAGTACCGTTGCGAACGAGAACCAGCTCGATCTCGGTAAGGATAAAGCCATAGCGGCATCCATGCTCGCGCATAGCATGGTGGATGGCGGCGAGGCCGCGAAGGTACTCGACCCGCTTGATGTTACCCTCGACGCGCATGCCAGTGTTGAAACGGTCGAAGCTTCGTACGAGGCCGACAACACGGGCAGTGGGCTTGCCGCCAAACATGGCAGCGGCAGTGGCAGACTCGCCAGCACCATTGGCGACAAACACGAGGTCATTGAGGCCAGAAGTCTTGGGGGGCACGGACAGGTGCAGTGGGCGAGTGGAAGACATGGCCAGGGCCGAGTTCAGCTTGGGGAGGTAGTATGAGGCGTAGATGGAGTGGAGGGAAGCCTCAGTCTCGGGGTGGCGCGAAGTAAAGGCAGGTTGGGGGAGCAGAGAAGCCGGGACGGGCGATGTGAGCAGAGCAGTGGCACCAGGAAGAGAGAGGATGGTGGCAGCGTTGAAGGAGGACCAAGAGCGAATGTTTCGGACGTCCCACCAAAAGTGCTTAGTGGTAGCATCGCGAAGAGGGAATGAGATGGTGCGGACCAGCGAGGCTGCAGGGTTGGAGCATGTGAGGAAGCTGATGAGGTTGGTGTTTGGAGTGGGGTCCGGAGTAGTAGAGATGCTCAAGGGGGACTGAGAACGAGGGCTGTAGTTGTATGAGGCGAATCCATAGTCGGATTGGGGCTGAGGAGTAGCGATAGGAACGTATGTGGGCATCTGACGGTAGGTTGGATACCCATACTTGTCAAGAGTAGTGTTGTCAAGGCTGGAGGCACGACGCGAGTGGCAAGAGCCCGAGACATGAGTGGCAAAGTTGGCTGGGGAAGTAAGGAGAGCTCCGGACAGATCGTCTGTTTGGCTAGAGAATGAAGTGTTGACAGAAGCAACAGTGGCGGGCGAGTCAAAAGTGATGGCGTGGATGGACTCGGGGTTGGTGTAACTGCGAGTGTGACGGGATGGCCTGGGGGCAGGAGGCGTCGTCATGCGGTAGTGACCACAGGGAGTAGCGTCAATGTCCTGGTCCTGAGAGCGGATCTTAGGAAGCAGAAGAGGCCCATGTTGGCGGACAGGAGGTGAGGCACGGGGGGGAGTGGTGAGACGGGAAGCAAGAGATTCCGGGTCGGACTCGGCAGAGGCGGTGGAGTAGACCGAAACCTTTGAAGATGAACGAGAGTGGCCGGAATAATGGCCGGCAGCATTAGCAGAGGCAGAAGCATACGCCATGTCGAGGAGAGCCTGGTCAAAGGGCACGACGGGCATAGCAGGAGGCGGGCTTGGGCGCTCAATCGAGGCCGAAGGAAAGTTGAAGTCGAAGGGCATGTCGACTGCCAGACTGCGGGAAAGGGAGTTAGTGTTTTGTATAAAAGATATAATGCGAGACGGGATGGCTTACGCAGACATGTTGGGCGGTTGGTATTAGTGGTCGTATGTCTATGGGATGCAGGTGTGTTGTATCAAATGTCAGGTCAGGGATTAGGAGGCCAGCTCCAGTAGATGCAATCGTGAAACAACGAGTCTGGGGAGGTTTCAGAGAGCAAAGATGCCTCGGTTCGTGAAGCTCTCTCTGGGAGGGAGACGAGAGCGTGTTGTTGTTGGTTCGGACGGATGATTATGGTGCGAGGAATGAGACGACGAGCAAGTGATACCGGACCACAAAATCACAGGAGAAAAGGAAAAGGAGCAAGATGAGATGATTGGCAAAAGACAGGCTGATGATGAACCGAGCGAGTATGGGATGGCCCAAGAGAAAGAGACCCAGGGCGAGGCCGTCTTCTTATGCTCGTTACAAAGCAGTGCAGAGCAAATGGTTGGAGATGGGCGGCTGGCCGGCAGGGGACCCATCCGAACTGGACGAAACAAGAAACATGGCAAACACGCAAGAGAATGATGTGAAACACGTCTCTTCTCTGTCTGCCGACACGCGGGGGCGCGCGCTACTGTCTGTCCTGTCTCTGTCTCTTGGTGTAAGTTGACAGAGCGAGATCTGGCGATGCAGACATGTACAGCCAGGGCCGTGATTCGCCGACCCAATTATATTGACACTGTATCCACAGCGGGCGCTTGGGTGCATTGTCCAAGTGCGAGACCAAGATCCGGACTGTGCGGACCCTGGCTTGCCCTGCCCCCCGGTTCACACCCAAATATTCCCATCCACACGGCATGATCCACGGATCCCGGGGACCAAGGATTCTGGGCTTGGCCCCGTTGATGCACGACCCCGGTCGCTGAATGGCCGGGCGCCTATGACTCATTTTTAGATCCTAGACTTTTCTCATCGGCAAGCTCTAGTCTGGTCCACAGTAGTTGGTTAGCTCACGAGAGCTGTCATCCATTGCGAGAAGCTGGAACAGACGCGACGAGCTTCAAGACGCGACTTACATCTCGAGTCGATGACCGTGTCGTGAACTTCACATATAATATTTACTACCGCGTTCACACACAATTCCTCGTTGCAAGGGACAACCGCCATAGCCTCTCTTCCTCTCAGGGTCAATCCGAGTCCCCCGCTCTTTTTCATGTACATGTACTGCGCTGCACTGCGCTGCACTCTATCTGTATGCCCTCAATAAGCGCCAGTGGACAGCTCATAGTACATTACATACACATACATACACACAAGGCTACGTCTGTCTCACTCAAATCGGAGAAAAATTATGAACCCAATCCTCAGAATAGAAGCAAGCAGCAGACTCTCACCTCATTCTCCTTCAAGGGGTCCCCCTTGACACAGTCTACATAGTGGTCCCGGCCAATCTCTTAACCGCCGGCGTTTAATCTATGTCGTGAACCTCGACGGGCGCCTAACACTCGCCGTCTGCCACCGTAGAGACGTCATATTAAAGAAGCGCACCGCCAGCGGCTACGGAGATTGACCTCGGCCCACTGTGTCTCTCTCTTCCTCCGTCTCTCTCTCTCTCTCTCTCTCACTCTCTCTCTTCTCTAGCACAGCCTCATTATTCCCACCGCCCCTGCCGTTTCTCGTGGGGACAGAAAGACCACCAGAACCCTCGGCGCGTAACCACCACGTCGTCCTCCCTTGAACTCGTCTCTCATTCGCTCGCAACCACGCGCCAGGACACCACGCGCCGTGGACCAATCGGCTCCGCGTCCCCTCCGCCTTCTCCACGGCGGGCCGTGTCTCGCGAGCTGTTGCAGGGAATGAGTGGCTCGTGGCCTTCTGCAGCAGCTTCTCTAGCTCCCTTCCGTACGTCCCTAGCTCAAGCTCGGGCTTCCATGCTGCTCTGCTCTGGTGCTTGTCTGCTGCTTGTGGTTTCATGTTTCAAGTTTCACTCGATCCACGGCGATTCCCTATCCTTGCCCTAGCTCTTTGCCCAGCTTTGACGACTTTGCAACGCCTCTTCGCGAACGGGCCAGCCTTGAATCCTTTTTCGTCCCGACTGCAGCTTGCTCCACTTACCTCTTTTAGCACCCATGCTACAGACCAGCTGTCCATCTCGTTGTCTTTTTTCCGGTGTGGCGTCTCTTGGATATGCACGAGTGAAGGCCTGATGATGGTGGTCTGTCTGGTGGTCCAGGTTAAGCTTCCATTGTCATTGACATTGTTCATGTCGTGATATCAAGTCCATAGAACACGAGATACAACCATCTCTCTCTGCATGTAAGCAATATGCCGCCCTCCTCAAGGCCATTCTATATAGATATTAGGCCTAGAAACTCCATCCAAATCTACCCAGTCCACCAAGAAATATATAACGTCGAATACTAGTATATGGTAACAAGGTGGTCTTCGGGGTGACACGGGAGACACGAGCAAGCCTCACCAAGCTATCTTCCCCCCATCCATCTCATCCTCCCCAACCAAACATGTCACAAACTCACGGGGTATCCATCCAATCCCTCCCTCCCTCCGTAAAGTAACTCGATGTACACTCTGCATCCCTAGCCCCTCCTCGTTCCAGGTGCGAGGACCCGCATGCAAATCGCCTCTAAGCTCAGCTCGACTTGTCTGTGCTGCCGTCGCGGTCTGCAGCTCCCCGACGCGTCTCTCTTTTCCCCATATCACGCGTCTCCCTGGTGTTGTGTCTGCCTGGTTCCCCATATCGTGGATCTGACAGTCCGCGTATCCACTCCAAAGGCTACCCGACTATCCACCGCCCTTCGACTCATCCATCGTCGTCGGTTGCGCTTCCGTCGCCTCCCGCCTCGGTGAGGAAGGGGGCTGGTGACCTCGTCCCATTGCCCGCTGCATGTGCCCCTTCTCCGTTGCCTGTTCTGATTTTCCGGAGCGCCCTCATCATGCCCTCCAACTTCATCCTCTCTTGCACCACCATTCCTCGCGCAAATTCGCGGATCGCCCGACGACCTAGCTTGTCGTGTAGATCCCGCCACCCTGCAAGTTCCCCAGCTACTGTCTGCTGAGTGTACCGAAGTTCCTTTGCGATGTTGGCGGCTTCTTCCCGGGACTTCCGTGCTCGCTCTTCCTTCTCGTCATATAGCCGTTGCCTTGTGTCATCCAAAAGCCCCAAGGGCCACCTTGATTTGTTGAGAGAGTTAAAGTTCCTATCAGCCTCACGCTTCGCGGCTCTCATCTGAGATATGAGGGATGGGGGCCGTGACAGGGATGCCAAGAGAGCCTGCACCGTCGATTGCAGGGCCAAGAGTGTCGAGTGAAGAGTCGCCTGAGCATTTGACTGGGTCGGCACGATCGACCGCACATATGTTTCAAACGCCTCGACGTGCGTGGCGGGGAGGAACTGCAGCGTTGAAACAGCTCGATGAAGTAGCACTGACGAATCGTACATGTCTGATGCACTGTTAGTTCACTGCCGTTCATTGGAGCATGGCTTTCCATGAAATACGTACCTGCCACCACAAGCCCAATGTTGTTGGCTCGTCTCGTCGCACTCTTAGTCGAGTAGTTGACGCTCCTAATCATTTCCCGGGCATGGTTGACAAACTGCTCCACCTCTCTCACATCCTCCACTGGCTCATACTCGTCTCTCACCTTCTCTGCTCTGGTCTCTGCCTTGAGAAGAGTCCGCTGCTCCATCATATCCAACTGTAGCTCTGGCACAAGGAAGAACTCCCATAGCATCTCGTGTGTTGCAAATGTCGGGTGCATGAGCATGATTTTCAAGAACCAGTCCGCTCGAGCTTGCATGTCTCGCAAGATTGCACGCGAAGGCTTTGACGGTATCTGGAATGGTGAACGCACGTCGTTGAGCGATGGGATCCATGACGCCGGGTTCTCAAGCGCCAGGAGGTTCGGCAAGTGCTCAAAGTCAGAGAGCGAGCGGCGACTGGTCGTCACCGTGTAGCTGTCGTGGTCCGTTGGTGCTGCTGACTTCAACACCAGCCGTACAGTTGCGTCCTCCACAAAGAATGCCCTGACCACCCCCGTGATACGGGCATCCGGCCCCGGTGCCATGCTGAAGAGGGCAAGGTCGTCAATCTTGTTACGCACATCGTCGTCCTTTGCTAGTTCAACTGCTGTGAGGCCTCTGACCTCCCTGGCTCCTACGTCCACTCTTGGGTCAGCAAACAGTGAGCGAACCATGTCATATCTGCCGTATTTGCTAGCCACCATCAAAGCCGTGAATCTCTTATCGTTCGTCGCATTGACATCGACATCGCAGTACTGCAGAATCCTCAGGGCGAGACCTGCATCATTCATAATGTGCAGAATCGTGTTCCCCTTATTGTCGATGTGCTCGTCGATGTGCAGGGGTTGTCCGTCACGCTGGTAAGATGCCGCCGCGTTCAACCCAGCTGCAACCATCTCGTGGTAGTTTCCGTGGTCGTAAGATCGACAGAGAGCGAACAAAGGTGTTTGGCCATTCTTATCCCGTTGTCGCCATGGTATCAAGTGACCGATTCGTGTGATTAATGAGGGTGCGTTGAAGAGATAATGACCACAGCTGCGCCCCCAGATGTCTTGCTGCGTCAGATACGATGTGAGCTGCTTGGGGGTCGTTGACGAAATCACAAAGTCGAGGGTCATGTCTATGATTTGCGCATTGCCCAACTGAATGGCTGCGCTCAACAGGGTGGTATCTTCGTTGTTCATATCGTCGAGAACAATGGAGGCAGGGAAGTACTCGGATAGAGAGAGCAGATATTTGAGCGTCTCTCCTCGTTCGGCTTGAATAGCCATCATGAGGACAGATTCTCCAAAGGCATTGTTGGTTTGCGATAGTCGAGCAACAGAGATGTCTCCCTCCAGGGCGCTCCCGATTGTACCTATGCTTCCCGTACGGGAGTGGAAAGATACCTCAGAACCCTCCGATAAACTTCGAGTGTCCATGGCTACCTTCTTCACCCTTCGTATGGGTATCGTAAAGTCATGCGAGTGTGTGTGTGTCTCACTGTCACCATTTGCTTGGAAAGGAAAGACATGGCTGAGCCCTGTGCCGTGGGAGAAATGCTCGTATTGCGACAAGACCAATGAAGACCTCCGAGACCTGGTTGGGCCTGAAGACCGTGTGTCATTCTGCAGGCTCAAAGCGGTTGATGGCCGACGGCTTGAGATGGGAGATTCAGACAAATCATCGTCATCCGCAGCACCGGCATCAGGTTCCATGATCTTTTTGAGGTCATCAAGAGTCCCAGTCTTGGTGGCATCCCATAGGGCTTTATTCCTTCGACTTGCGCGTCGCAAACCCGCCGAGTCGAGGACCAGATAGGCCAGTACAGCTTCGAACGTACTCAAGGCATAACCCAACTCGCCGCTGTCGACATCATCGATGAAGATGAAGTTCCGGACATAGATCAATCGAGCCTGGAGCTGCTTGACTTGAGATCGTATCACGACGTACAGAAGGAATGAGACCAGTGTGTCCGCATTAACAGTCATGATAGGCTTCTCCGAGGACGAGTCCGATGGTACCGTCTGTGACTTGGACGAGTCTGTTAGCTGCGACACAATCTTGATCGTTGACAGCAAAAGGCCCAGCATGACCTGCGGGCATGTAGCTGCGGAAATCTTCTTAAACTCCTCGACAGCAGGCCCGAGCTGGATGATGAGGTCATGTTTCGCCTTGGAACCACCATCAATGCCAATGCCCAATTGAGAGATATCGATGAACTGCATCTTCTTGATCTTTGCCTCGAGCTCTAGGTCGTATGGTCGCTTTAGAGCGTTGAGCCTAGGGAAAAGCTGATTGTGGACATTCTCCGTGACATAGCGCTCAATAAGCTTCTCAACCAAAGGACCTGTCAGGTCTGTTGTGGCTCCTAACAAAGACAGTTGCTGCTTATCGACTCCCTGAAAAAGGTCGATGGCAGCTGTGACAGCAGTTTCAAGTGATGCCCTCATAATGTCCTCGTCATCTTCGGCGTAGAAGTTCTCCATGACTGGAAGCCTGCTATCATCGCCCGTCTTTGCCGACGCGCTGTTGGATCGAGCTCGCTTCATAGCACTAGTAATAGGTCCATCCGGTTCAGGGTCTGGGATATGCTCGGCCGATGGCGGAGGAGGTAGAGGCTTGCGGAAGACGTTGGCGAACTCGAGGAACAGCTTCTCGAGGCCGGGCTGCATCTGCCTTGCAATCATTGGGAAGTTGTTGAGTAGGTCATGGAAACTCTTGATATCCTTCTTGCGCGGGGCAGCATTCTCTGTCGATTCGGCGTTGGATGTCTGCTTCTGCTCCGTCATCTTTCGCTTCCTAATGCCAGGAATGAAGACGGCCGGGATGATCTTGTTCTCCTCCCAGATGCCTACAAGAGGCCTGGAGATAAAGTAGAGAAGCCATTGTCGCGGTTCAAAGACGTCGGGATAAAATACAATGTCGTTGAGAAGTTGAGCTTGCGCGAGTGTTTTGAAGCCTATATTCAGTGAGTAAATGCACGCTTGCGCCGCGCAGGTTGAATGTACGCACCCTTGTTGCTATATATGAATGTATCCTTGATAACCACGCTCTTGCCGTTCAGAGTAGAGAACTGCTTCGCCTTTCCCCTCACCTCGCGCAGGTTCTGGGCACCATCCTTGGATCCCGCGGCGCCATTTGGAGCAGGCACGCGGAGGACATGGCTGGCGAGGAAGTCCTCCGAGGCGATGACCTCGGCGGGGGCTGAGCCGCTTTCGGTCTCGCGGAACGTGAGAAGCACATCCGTCGACGGGACCAGTAGGATGTGATGATGAACCGGTGTGCACTGGCTTGGGAGGGAGCTCTTGAAGAAGGCGGCCAGGAATGGGTTTAAAGGTTGCATTCATTCGACTTGTGGCCGGCCGTGTCGAAGCTTGGTCGACTCCCCAAGGTCGCGACGTCAGGGACGTGGAGTAGGATTAAGTTCGCGGGGGGATGACGCAGGACGTGGGCGGATCGATCGGGATCGAGACACATGCAGAAGAAGTAGGATTTCTTGGGCTGAGCTCGAGTTCGTGTAGTTGTTTATGGCGCGACAGAGGTATGGCTAAATTTCATGACGGAGCGACTCGAACGAGGCATGCGGCGATAACGATAGCGATAGCGCGCGGTCGTCAGGAACAAATGAGCTATTGCGGAGAGCGAAATGAGTTCGGTGGAGAGGGCGAGTGTGCGCGTGAACCTAGGCAGCTGAAGAGGAGGTCTTGAGCGACTCGGTCGTCGTCGAGTATGGAGAAGGATATCGCTTGGCTAATAAGGAGAGCTGTCGATCGTGATGTAGTCTAGATTGACGACGAGTGTTGGGAGGCTTGAGATGGAGCTGACCTCACTCAACCAGTGGAGAGGCACACAGGGCAAGTTGCGGTTGTTGGAGATCGTCTAACTCTTGTTTGTACTGGTACTTGAGCTTGGCCTGATGTCAGGCGTGAATGGCATGTCAAACCCCTGAGGCCATGTACCAAGACTCAATCTGCTGCTGGCGGGCGCCAATCCACTCCCGAACGCACCTCACGCACGGACCGTTATCTGAGAAACCCCTGAGCTCCGGGCCGGGCCATCAATCCTCCGGGCCGGGCCATCAATCCTCCGGGCTGTCCAATATCACATGTTACCGTCTGTGTGTGAATAGCATCCCCGTTTAGATACTGGTGGCTTTTGTTTCCCAGCCACATTCGCACAAAGCTCTGGCAATTCGGCATAATTTGAAAGCAAGGTTGGATTATTGATTTTTTTACTTTATTGTTGAGATACTCGATATTATGTCTTTTGCTCTTGTTCTTCGAAACACCCATGTGTTCGGTGCTTAGTACAGGGTAGGTAAGATAGGGAGAGAAGACCAACGAGTATCATTTGTATCAACTCCTGCCTTGAACTACACCCATACCATAAACTGTAGCACGTGCATATGACGATAGGAAACCATCTTTGAGCCATTTTGAAGCGTCAAAGGGTTGTTCACGCACAACGGCCTGAGTCTTTGTCCTTCAGCGCTCACTTAGACATGACCAACTCTTCAGTTCAAAGAAACCAGGCATCAATGCCCTTTCAAACAACGATACAAAGAAACCCGACGTGAACAATTGTTTTACTCCTTATCGCTGTATTCCCAAAATGTTGCTTATAAAGACTCTGCTCAAGCCTTGCCAAGAAACACCAAGACCTTCATCCATCAACACCCACCCATCACCAACGTCATCACCACGGTTTACCATTGACATCATGAAGTCTCTCAAGCAACTCATCGATGTAGTCTCCCGACCGCACAAAAACTCCGAACAGGCCAACAACACCCCTCCAGTTTTCATTGACCACGAGATTGCCGAGATGTTTGTGGATAAACTCATTAGTGAGATCGAGATCGAGAACAAAAACAACACCAACTATGACAAACCCAAAGACCCAGAGCTCGCCGAGGCTGACGCGGATGTAGACGCAAAACTGGTCCGGCTTATCAACGCCGACAAGAATCCCTGGCCTGAAGATCCCTCTTACAGCGTCATGAGAGTCACAGTCCAGATGCCACCGACGACTCCAGTGCCCGAACGTATAGAAAGGACCTACGCATCCAGAGGAGAGAGGGCTTGGGCCAAAGTTATCGCATGGGGGAGGTTTCAGTTAACAGACGAGTACCCCGGTGGGGAGTTCTATGATCTCTGGGTGTTGCCCAGCGAAAGCAGGATGGAGTGGGTTGGACCAGTACCTATCAACCTGGCGAAGAAGTCGATTAGTCTCGCTGATCCTCTTCAACTTGGGAAGAAACGTGAGAGTATTGGTGAAGACGAAGTAGTGTGCATAGGGATTTAATTTGGCCGGCTGTGAAGTCAACATAGGATGAAGGGTTTCAGGCAAGTGCAAGTAACCAATGGATTCTTGTTTAGCATAGAATCTCGATTAAATCTCACAATGACCAACGGAATTTGGCTATTCTGATAGAATGGGCGTGCTTAGTTTGGAGGCCGTTGGAGGATGGGGGAGAGAAGACTGTAGGTCAATATAACTGTTAATGTCTCTAAAAATGTACCAACTCCGAGAAGGCTCAATACTGACACAACTGACATCCCCGTTTATCATTAATTCATGAGTCTCGGGCTCGTCTACTAAACCTCACTATGTAGGTAATCCAAGGGGTATCATTAGTTACATTGAGCTCGCGATAACCTTGCACAGTGATCATAACATGCACCCATGTGATGTGATGAGTCCTCCACGTCTAGAACCAATCCCAAATCTTCTTCCAGACCGGAACTTGCCCCGGTACACCTCCGGCAGCTGGGCCACTCTTGTGGTCCAGATCCATTCTCCTCCCACTGTCTAGATCGATGCTCCAGCTGCGCTTGATCGGATCAGAGCTACGCCAGAGCAACTTGCAGACTCCATATGTGATTCCAAAAAGAGGAATCAGAATGTAGGCATCCACAAAGTTGCCCGCGTCAAATGGTGATAGCGTAGTCCAGCCTTGGACCAGGGCCAAAAAGACACAAGCTCCGAGACCAAGCCAAGCAAGATACGGGAATCCCATTGCCTTGTAAGGCAACTCACTGATACTTCGGCCCTGGACCTTCCAGGCGCGGCGGAATCGGATGTGGATGATGCAGATGCTGCCCCAGACGAGGAACGCGCTAACACCAGAGAGGTTTACGATGTAGCTGTAGGCCCTGGAAGCGCCAGTGGAAATGTTCATCATCGAGATGGAACCGACGGCGTTGGTAATGAGGATGGCCCAAACGGGGACGCCTCTGGCGTTGGTCCAGCCAAAGACCTTGGGGGCCTTGCCAGACTGGGCCATGTAGAAGACGGTGCGTGAGCCGATGTAGATGGAAGAGTTGATGGCGGATAAGCAGGTGACGAGAATAAAGGCGTTGATGAGGTGAACACCTGGAACTGTTAGAATAGAGCAACATGCTCGTAGAATATTGAGAACGAACCTCCTTGCCAGCCAGCAGTCTGAATAGCGATGGTCATCGGACTCTGCAGGGCCTTGGAGCCTCCATTGATGAGACCATCCGCATCAGCCCGGCAGGTGAGACCAAAGAAGAATGCAGATCCCATGTAGACAAAGATGATGCGCCAAAAGACCTGTCGAATAGCCTGAGGGACAGCAACCCCAGGGTTTCTCGTCTCGGTGGCAGCAATGGCGATGGACTCGACGCCAGAGTAAAATGTCGCGCAGAACACAAAGACAGTCGCAACACCGCGGAAGCCGTTGCCGTTGAAGGCTCCAGGATCGCGCCAGTATCTGAACCCAAGAGCCTCGTCCTGACCGACTAGACCGCCGGCCGCGTAGATGATGGCAAAGATGAAATATGCTGTCAGCCCGAGGAGCTTTAGCAGGGCAAGCCAAAACTCGGCCTCTCCAAAGGCCTCGATGCCAAGCAGTTGGAAGCCCAAGAAGACGGTCCAGAAGATTAGAAAGTAGCCCCAGAGCGGAACCACGGGAGCCCAATAGGTGAGGATGCTGCAGATGACGTTGTATTCGTTGGCGAGGACGGCGGCCCAGATGATGAAGTAGTTCCAGCCCACGGCGACAGAGAAGGACTTGTCCACCATTCGCTCGGCAAGAGAGATGAAGGAGCCTCCGCCGGGATATAGAGTTGTCACTTCACCGAGGGACTGCATGATGGAGAATGCGATGATACCTAGGGAGTTGAGAGTCAGCTTTGCTCACCGTCTTGGGTACACCACCGAGAATGCAATCTCAAGTCTATACTTGTGCTCACATCCTCCATAAATATCAAGACAAAGGGATCCTACCAATGACACCAAAACCGATGATCAGGGAAGCCGGTCCTCCCTTGTTCAACGCACCACCCGCGCCGACAAGCAATCCGGGTCCAATGATACCAGCCAGAGCCATCATGGAGAGATGTCGATTCTTGAGACCGCGCTTGACACCAGAGTCGGGATCCACAGAGCTATCATCAGTAGGCTCGGCATGCTGGTTGTAGTCGTAGTTGTCGCCGTAGTTGTCGCCATAGTCAGACGGGCCATCCACCGCCGCGACGTCTTCGTCCTCCTTTCGATTGAACATTTTGCTCAATCACCTCGGCCAGATATGGATATGTGTGTGGAGGAGAATAGTGGCCTGGTGAGAGATAAAAAAAAAAAGTACGAGACGATAAGGCGAGATACAGCCGTTGAGGTAGACTGCTTGTTTTGAAACCGGTCCTGCTTGTTTTGAAACCGGTCCTGCTTGTTTTGAAACCGGTCCCCACGAGGAGAGGAGAGGCACGTATATATAAAACGCCAAAAACAACAACGACGGGCAGAGAAAAGTCAAGATAAAGTTGAGAGGCTTTGGGCTGCGGGTTATGGCATCACCAGAGGGCCCGCCGTGCTAACGCAGCTGGGGGTAGAGCCCGCGAGAAAGAGCAAGGATCGACCCCCCTCATGGTTCCTCGAGATTTGCTCTTATTAGGTACAATCCGTGGGTAATGGGGTTGGTTGTTTGGTTCGCGCAAGTTAGAGCTGCCCTGATGGACTAGGGAAACACATCCCGGTTTTAGCGCTCACAGGGGTCTTGATGCAGCCAGACAGAGACGAATCTGACCTTGTCATGGGGGCATGTCTGCGTCTTTGGCCCGAGTTTAGCTGCAGAAAGAATGGGTTCTGGTCTCGCTTCCAACAGCTTGACATTGACAATCTGCCCTGTCGAGTGTCGTCTTTTGGTCCCTTGAGGCTGGATGAACACCCCCACCCTGGAAACCAAAGCATGTGGCTCTTTCTCCCCCGTTTGCGTGTGCCC
Organism: Fusarium piperis; assembly: GCA_027886205.1. Classification (NCBI taxonomy): domain Eukaryota; kingdom Fungi; phylum Ascomycota; class Sordariomycetes; order Hypocreales; family Nectriaceae; genus Fusarium; species Fusarium piperis. The sequence continues at coordinate 207,421 of RZGM01000041.1, forward strand.
AAGGTCGCATTTGTGGCGTGTGAATTGCCCAGTGGTTCTGCAAGAAACCCGGGGATGGCGAGATACGCCATAGGCAATGCCGATCACGACATCGAGACCCTAGACCAGAAGAACTTTGCAAACGGCCGAGGGCCCGTATTAAGTGGCTGGGTGGAGATGCCTTAGCGCAGAACATTGAGACATTCAGCGTGGGTTCTTGAAGATTTTGAGACATGGCGAAGGAGCTGTGAAGCTGGGATGTCGGAGGTGTGAATCTCTAGCCATTAAGAATGGACAACTGATGGCGCACGGGGCTTGAGAGATCAGTTGATTGCCGATGCCGAGAATGTCGTTTAGACGTGATTTAGTCATTATATTGATTATGCCATCTTCCTCGCAATGACGATGTTGAATTGCAGCGTGGGATTCACAGTTCCGTCATCCGAGGCGCCCAATCAACATCTCGCCAGTCTCAGCCTCTCGAGACCTGTCCACGTCGTCTTTTCAGCCCATGGAACATTATCTTTCACGTGTCCTGACAGCTCAAGCCTTGCTCGGCCTCTTCCGTTCACGAAACACCGGACGAGCCCGGGCCATCGGCACGGGGGCACGCTCCATCTCCGCTAGCATCTCGGCCTTTTCCTTGACTTCGTCGTTAGGGCCGGGTCCGTAGCTCTTCGGACCGACCAATGATTTCCGGCATTTCAGATGTGATCATATAAAGATCTTGATTGGCTTCGTATAAAGGCCAAGGAAATGGCTCCGGGACATCGGCTCGCTCCAGAGATCTTCAAGACTGGGGCCAACTGAAGCTCCGGATAGGATGTGGACAAGCAATGTGGCGGCCTAACTGTCGTCTTGGCTTTTCGCAGGAAGAGAAACCGTGAGTGAGTATTGTGTTCTCGTAAATGCATCACGATTCATAAACATAGCTGGCATATCCGATGCCATTTCGAAAGCTCAGCCAAAAAGAAACATGTTCTCAGTCCTCCTCGAATGTCGCTCGCTCATCCGACACAATAGTCATAACTCGTTAGAGCCGTGGTATCTCAAATCAGACCTCCACTCCGCCAAGCACCTCTTCGAATACCTCGAGGTTTCCCTCATTTCTTCGATCAAACACGGCAAACCACACCTCCTCCCACCAACCGCCCTGGAACTCTGGCTCCTGCAAAACCTCCAACCAACAGTGAGCCACTTCCTTCGGTGGGTTCCTGAACGCACCGCATCCTAGGGCGCCGAGCACGAGTAGCCCATGATTTCGTCTGGCCGCCATACGCAGACACAGCCTCATCTTGATCTTTGTCATATCACGATCCGCGGGGTTCGCAAAGACGAGTCTGTCGACATAGGAGCCGTCGGGTTGCTTCTCTGCGGCCCGGGCAACGGGTGGCGTGCGCAGAGCGGCGATGCTCAGTACGCTGACGATGGGAAGGTTCTCAACGTCAACATCAGGCATGAGGAGTTTGTGCCCGGAATCCTGATCAGAGCGAATGACGACAACATCAGGACTGTAAAGACCCATGCGCTGCTTCCATGGGTAATATCGTCGATGTAGAGACAGGTACAGCGAGCTGCGATAACACAGGGCCTCCTCCTGGGCGCGCGCACCCTTCAGCCATCCTCCACCTGGGCTCACATTGCTGGCCATATTCAAGACTGCGACACGGCCAGATGAGGAATCCTTCGAAGAAGCGAGGTCGATGGCGGCATTGAAAGAGTCATCGTTGACGATCTTGATGACTGTTGTTCCCGAAGGTGTCCGCTTGGGACACTCGGAGGCCTTGAGCGGTTGAAGAGTTTCGTAGTAGAGCGCCTCGGATTTGCTGGCTTCAATGTCGGGCAACCCGTTGAGAATATCGGGAAGAACAGTTCGCGTCTCCTTGGCGACGGCGGCAAGCCCAGCGCCTTGTCTCCAGGGATCTTTGCGTCTGTTGCGCCATGAACGAGAAGGTTGAGACGACGATGAAGCTGGTGCTGGTGTTGATGATGAAGATGGCTGCTCAGAGGTAGAAGCCGCGGGCTTGGAGGATGGTTTCTTGGAGAGCCATGTATCCAGTGTTCCCTGGCCTTGGCCGGTGTTGGAAGACATTTTCGATGCGGATTTCAAGGTAATGACGCTCAATCGAGTTGGATTTGATGGAATCGTTGCCCGTTTTTTTATTCCCTTGTCGCTCTGGAGTTTTGTGAGGTCCAAGTTCTGTTGGCACTCATGAGCTGCAAAGGCGGCTGTGAATATGCGCGCGTGCACACGCTGCTAAGCCCAGGCAACAACAGCGCATCAGTCACACCGAACAAACCAGGCTAGTCACGACCATGCCTGTTGTTCAGCTCAGCCTCGATGAGAGCTCTCTTAGAGCATACAATTTTCTCACATGATGAGACTGGAAGGAAACCATCATCCAAATCCGTCTTCAAATGCCCGCCCGGTAGCTTGATACCCAGAAGCCACCTCCTCCTTTTAGCAACATAGTCTATCTACGACTCATCTTCCCATCTCATGATTCAAACCGGGGTATCAAAATAGCTACAAGTATGGTACATATTCATACATCTCCGAGAAAGCACGGAGCATCATGCAGGAGTCTTGATGGCTCCCTCTGGAACATCGTCCGAAGCCTCAAACTTTCTCGGGATGAGTCCTTCAGCCATATTAATCGCCCCTTGCATGTCGTTCTTGTTGAGCAAGAACAATCCCTGAATCGCCGCCGCACTGGTGTGTCGATTCGATGGCTTTCCATCTGGACCCTGCCCAAATAGGCCCAGCTCCTCAAGTCGGTTGAGGAAACGTTCTCGGCCAGAGCGATCTGGATCAACATCGCTGTAGAATCGATCCCACATCTGAGCAGCCTGGTATCGTGTAGCCTCACCAATGCGAAGCATCAAGTCAACTCGACCGGGTCGAATCAGAGCAGGATCAAGACGATCGACGTGATTCGTCGTCAAGAAGGCAATTCGCTCTTCACCAGCAGCAACACCGTCAAGGGCGTTGAGAAGACCCGAGAAAGTTACAGTCGCACCACTATAACCATCGGCATCTCGTTGTCGCCGGTTAACAAACGCTGCGTCTGCATCCTCCAGCAGCAATAGGCTTCTCTTTGGCAGTTTAGTGAGGAGATAGGCTAGCTTGTCGTCCGTCATGCCCATCTCGCTCAGATTGATCATGGCCACACTGAAATCCAGTTCTCCTGCGAGCGCTTGGATAAAGGATGTCTTGCCACTGCCAGGAGGACCAAAAAGAAGGTAACCTCGTCGGTAAGGGATGCCACGATCAACGTACCACTGTTGCCGGTTCAAGAAATCTTGCACGTCGCCCACAATGTTTTCCTTGACACCTTCATCCAAGATAACAGAGCCAAGCGGCCGCTTCTTCCTTGGGTCTCCAAGAGGCACCCAGTCCATTCCTCGAGCCGAGTATACAATCGTCTTGCCCTCGTTCGCCTTGGCTGCCAGCTGATGTGCCTCGCTAAATACTGACTCGAAAACGTGTCGGTGAGCCCATAGAGTCGTCATCTGAAGAACCTCGTGCGGCTCGCCCGTGTTCATGTTCGCCGTATTGTGCTTCTCACGATTGACGGCAATGTACGCACTGCCGAACTTGACAATGTGTCGTCCGTAGCCGGGCTGCAGGAAGAAGTGCGCATGTTGTGGCCCACTGACGCCAGGTGTTCGGGATGCGGTGGTTGTCGAAACGGAGAGATTATGGATTCGTGTCAGTCGAGAGGCAATGAAGCCTGGATTCTCGCGGGGTTGTGATAGCCAAGCTAGGATCCAAGGGTAGGCGGGATCCTGCTTGCTGATCTCGACGTTGACAAGCAATCGGCGCCGAGCTGCTCCGATGGCAGATAATGCGCCTTTTCGTGCGAATGCTGCGACAGCGCCGAGAGAGGCGAGACCAATTCCACCCGCGAAGAGCGGATTGTCGAAGAGGGCATTGATGTTGAGCGCCGAGGTCGCAGCAGGTTCTGGCGTCTTGCTGGCATTGGGGAAGCTTGTGAGAGCTTCCTTGAGCGTTTCCTCATCCATCTTCGGCTGGGATGACGTCGTTTGGGCGGCTAGGCAAACGCAGCTGGGTTGTTCGAATTGGCCCTTGCGATCATTGTTGACGGGCGTATATCACTCGATTCGCTGGCGTTGTGGTAAGTGATGCTGGAGACGGGTAGACGGCGTGGTGGCTGATCCTCTTTTTTTTTCTGGGGAATCACGCACGTGAAGCTAAACCGGAGGAAGCTGTCAAAACCCAATGGTAGTCGGAGGCATCTTAGAACATAACAAAGAGAATATCATTAACTATCCCATACATAGATCGAATTGAATCCGAGTTTTCATCAACAGCGGCCAAGCAACCTTACCGCTGGTATCTTCCAAACTGACTCCTGGGTCGCAGGAGAGCCCGAAACAACAGTTGTTGAAGACTGGCATTGTTTAGGACGAGGGCATCAAATTCTATATCATATTTGGCCCTGCCAGCTAAGCATGTGCATACATATGATATCATGTTTTGCTCTAGTGATATCTAAGGATCTTCAGGAACAAGATCAAGCTCTGGTCCATAAACTAGACGATCGTCAACCCGAAGAACACTCGGACCGACACTCATCTCGTCGGACCGACAGGCAAAGAGGCAGAGAGGTCCTTGGCGAAGGTAACCATTAATTGCAAAGGTCTTTTCGATTAGCTATACATTCTTCCTGTCTGTGTTGGTGTCCCAGCCCACCCAGGTTACTGTGGTTAAAGCCTTGGCTTGAGAGCGTATCTTGACTAACAGGACACCTTTATCGCGAACACCGCTCGCTCTCTCAACAGTTCAGTGAAGGGCCACACGGTTCTCACTGGATATAATGAAGAACACCTATGCCTAACCCTAACTCGGACTTCTAGAGAGTCAGGGCTGGTGGATGTGAGTGAGCACGCAGGCCAGGAGAATGAAGGCACTGACTGACCAAGGCCGGGAAATGCACATCCCACTCTAAGGATGACAAGAAAGATATGATGAAAGGATAGATAGGAAAGAAGATCATCCTTTTCAATAATAATGTACAATTAGCTTAGCCTTTTACTCATTATATAGCCTTTGAGAGCAGTAGTAAGGTAGTCAGGCAGGTCCATCAGGATAACCAAGCCGCACTTTAGGTCAGGGTACGTCACTTGGTCTTAGTGTAATTTCATCAACACCATACAGGACACCACGATCCAAGATCACCATCTCACCAACCAACTCTACCAAAAAAATCGACAAAATGCAAAAAGAAAACTGGTGGGCGACAGAGAGCGATGCTCCCGCCAGGGCTTGAACCTGAGACCTTCGCATTACTGGACACCCGAATAAGGTATTAGTACGACGCTCTAACCAACTGAGCTACGGAAGCCAACCAGCTGTTGTTGAAGGGAAGCCCTGTTGTCAGGCACCAAGGAATGCCCGCGGGAGGCTGCGCACCCTCCCGCATGCTGAAACCCCTGTCTCATGGACGGCCGTTGGTTGACAACGCATGTGAGTGGGGGAGCGGAACGCCGGGAGGGAGCCTTCAAGGACTTCCGGAACCTCATCGCGAAGCGGGGTCGAGGGGACGAATGGAGGCACTGGTGGGGTTAGGATCTCGTAAGGACTACGTACTTGGTACGTGATGTAGGGCCTCGAATGGCGTCCAATTGCGGGTGAAAGGGACTGGAATCGGGCCAGCCGATGAGGCAGAATGCAATTGAGTGACTTCCGGCGCCTGAGAAGACACAATTCGTGACATGAAGAGTTTCATCACTGATGGGGCGTCAGATCATGAGGAGCCGAAGACTGACTGACATCAACTCAGGTGCCTGACGGATGCTGGTTTGATGCTGCTGCACAAGCAAGTTTCGGCATTGATGAAGCAGTGCAAGGGATATGGATTCTTCACCGCACCAGGCCGCAGGAAAGCCGTCCAGCACGTGCGTGTGAGAGCTAGAATTCAGATGAACCCCCATGGTCTTCCTGCTGGCTTCATGATGAAGCCTTGGTGGCCTCTCGGGAATGTATCACCGAGAGTTGGTCAATTGTAAGCTCATGACCAGTCCGCGCTAGTGAGTCGAAGCTCCGCTCGAGGTGAATTGAGATCATGAATAGTGTCAGCGTAGGATGTGTGCAATTCATATGACCCTGCAACGGGAAAACACGTTTCGGGGCTACGCAAGTGCGGTATATCGAGATTGGCTCTCGCCGGCACTGCAGATTGCATGAGTGCGTTAGCCTGCGCGGTTGGCTTCAGTTCGTGACATTGGGGTTTGGGGAGGACCGGGAGAGTAAGGCCAGCGGGCTGACTGCCCGGTGGTGCCCACCCCCATCATGGCGCGTCAGCCAACCGTGTCCCTCACGATGTCCAAGTATGCGGGGGACATGGGGTCACACGAGAACAAAGTCAGCGTGTTGCCAACGGCGACGAGTGATGGCTCCCGATCGATGTGCTCCAGGGCCCAGAGCGTCCCGCATGTTTCCGTCGCGAGCCCCGAGGTGTCGGCTACGGTAGGAAGAGGTCTCGGCAATGAGGAAGCCATGATATAAGTCGGCTGCCCCTCCTCCTGACTGCGACCTTGGTGTGCTTGATTTCTGAATCCTGATAACTCCTCCACTCTTCCCACTAAACGTCGTCGTCGACATCATCGCTGGGTCGTCCGTCTCCCTGTCAAGCGTGTAAGTCGAGCCACTCTCCATCGTCGCAAAGCAAATCCAATCCCATCCACTGCAATTGATCCTCCAATGGGGCCGCCCTGCTGGCGACTCCACTTTACCACCGAGGAGACATATACTTGCACTCAACAACGTCAAAGAGCTGCCGCTAGCTAGCTCGAGTGAGTCTGCTGGGGAAGCCGTTCCTTGTTAATGTCTTGGTGCGATGGGGGTGTCTGCGCCGGTGTCGGGCTGTAGCGGAGTCGGGGTGGGCGAGGCAGGAGTGAGAGAGAGCCATGAGAGGAAGAGTGAGGCGCGCAGAGACAGAGAATGCCAGACAAGAGACATATCGGCCGCGAAGCCGCCGGGGAGACACCGGGCATTGACGCCTCCGGGGAGCTGATCCGGGCTGAGGTGTGCGGTGAGCATCTTGCATACGGGTGAGGCGGACTCCAATCGACTCACTTGTTGATGCGGTGAATCGGTCAACATTCTCAGCCCATTCCGCAGCCCTGGAGCTCCCCGAAGCTCAAGCAAGGACCCTGAATCTCAGACGATTCCCGACAGATGTTGGTCCTCGCCAATCGAGAGGCATCGTGTCGCGAAATGAAATTGAGGTTGACGACTTGGCGAGATGAAGAGATCCGCTGTCTTATCATGCTTCTCACCGACATGACGCTGTTGGATGTAGAAACAGCTCATGGCCTGAACTTGATGAACTCATTCTCTCTGGCGCACAGAGCATCCCCTGGAAGGAGCGTGGGATGCCCCTCTCATGCCCTGGTCCTGTCTGCCAGACTGCCCCTCCCCGCCCCCTGTTCCTGCTTGCTTTGCCCCTCCCTTTTGCTCAACTTGTTTGCTTTATCGATAAGCTCGATAGATAGAAAACCCCGCGCAACGCCTCCCATCTCTTGGACCTACATCACTGACAACCTCTCTCTTGCTCAACAGATTTTTCATATTCTTTATCCCTCGACCTACTTGAGTTGACCTCATCTCGATCGATTCTTCCACCTTTACAACACAACACAGCAAAAATGGGCGTCCAAGATGTTCTGACCCGCAAGACCGGCGTCATTGTCGGCGACGATGTTCTCCGTCTGTTCGAGTACGCTCGTGAGAACCAGTTTGCCATCCCCGCCATCGTACGTCAGACCGAAATACATGGGGATAAAGATGAAGCTAAGACTGTATTGATAGAACGTCACCTCTTCCTCCACCGTCGTCGCTGCTCTTGAGGCTGCCCGCGATGCCAAGGCTCCTATCATCCTCCAGTTCTCTCAGGGCGGTGCCGCCTACTTTGCTGGCAAGGTACGTTTCGTAACCATCACAAGATGTTACATCAAAGCTCACAAGATGTAGGGTGTGAGCAACAGTGACCAGGCCGCCTCCGTTGCCGGCTCTGTTGCTGCCGCCCACTTCGTCCGCTCCCTCGCCCCCACCTACGGCGTCCCCGTCGTCCTTCACACCGACCACTGCGCCAAGAAGCTCCTCCCTTGGCTCGACGGTATGCTCGATGCCGATGAGGCCTACTTCAAGGCCAACGGCGAGCCCCTTTTCTCCTCCCACATGATCGATCTCTCTGAGGAGTCCGTCGAATGGAACGTCGAGACCACCGCCAAGTACCTCAAGCGTGCTGCCCCCATGAAGCAGTGGCTCGAGATGGAGATTGGTATCACCGGTGGTGAGGAGGATGGTGTCAACAACGAGGACGTTGACAACGCTTCCCTCTACACCCAGCCCGAGGACATCCTCAACATCTACAACACCCTCTCTGCCATCTCCCCCTACTTCTCCATTGCCGCTGGCTTCGGCAACGTCCACGGTGTCTACAAGCCCGGCAACGTCAAGCTCCACCCCGAGCTCCTCGGCAAGCACCAGGAGCACGTCAAGGCCGCTATCGGCTCTGAGAACCCCAAGCCTGTCTTCTTCGTCTTCCACGGCGGCTCCGGCTCTTCCAAGCAGGAGTACCTCGATGCCATCAGCCACGGTGTCGTCAAGGTCAACATGGACACTGACATGCAGTTCGCCTACTGCTCTGGTATCCGTGACTACATGGTCAACAAGAAGGACTATGTTAGCACTGCTGTCGGCAACCCTGACGGCGATGACAAGCCCAACAAGAAGTACTTTGACGTAAGTTTCGAGACCTAATGCTGGCCCCTTTTTATATATACTAATATGCTGCGTATAGCCCCGTGTCTGGGTCCGCGAGGGTGAGAAGACCATGACTGTCCGTGTCGCCGAGGCCCTCAAGGACTTCAACACTGCCGGTACTGTCTAAATGTCGATAACGAGTTTTCCGGCTGCTGTAATATCCCCAAGACTGAGACACGATGAGTGATGCATCGCTTGAAAAAGGAGGAATCCAAGGAGAGACTCTTCCCATCGTTTGAAGTAACAATTACTGTCCATGGTCGGTTGGGGCATTATGAGTCGACGAAAGTAGTAAAATAATGGAAAAAAAGAAATAGATGATGTACAAAAGCCAAGGGTTTGATGGCTTTGAATAGTTTGTGATATGATTGCATTATAAGTATTGTATGGCGTGATCATAACAAGGGCGAGACAACAAGACACCAACCAAAAAGACCAATTCGTTTAAACCGTTTCATTAATCGTGGAACGTATATAATGTGTTGTTAATATCGTACACGTGCAGCCTTGCTTCCCTCAAAGGACGCCATGGGCTCTTCACAGGCCGCTCCTCGCATCACAAAGAAACATGTGCCGAGCGCTGTGTATTGTGTAAGCTATGCCCACCTCTTTTTCGACCGCCTCCTCCTCCCTCTTCACGCTTCTTTTGTTGCCATTAAATCCACCGCCGTAACCAATTGCCGCTATCATTGCTGTTCCATCGAGATGGCTGTGGGCGCAACTACCAGCCCAGCAACTCCTTCTCCATCTTGGCCACATCCTCGTCTGTGAGCTCCTGGGCCGCCTGGACCTCGGCCTTGGCCTTGTCGAATCGCCAGAGGCCGCCAGTCTTGTCGGCATCTCCGTCGACTGGCACGCTGACGACCTTGCTGAGCTGCTGGAGGACGTCATCCTTGCCCTCGATGACGGTGAAGTACTGACGCTCCCAGGCACGGTCCTCTGAGCGCTCCTTGGCGCGCATGTCGCGCTGAGCTTGCTCAATCTTGCCCTTCTCGATACCAGTGGTGTCCATGTCGCCCTTCTGGATAGCTTCGGCGACGCGCGTCCAGGCGCGGCGGGACTCAAGAGGGTGCTGCTTGTCGATCGGGGCTACCTCGAGCTCGGTCTGGGCAGTGTTGACAGCATCGTAGGTGGCCACAAGGGCGGACTTGGAGTTGGTCTTGGCGGGACCCGAGTAGATCTCAAAGGCCTTGTTCCACTGGCCAGTCACATTGAAGAGGACCTCCTTTTCTTTGTTTGTAGGGCTAATAGTGGCGACAATGGTATTCTTCTTGCCAGAAAGCCAGCCCTTTCCGCTGTAGTCGATCTTGGCGGTATAGCCGCTGGAGCTGGTGATGAAACTTGAGCCATCAAGCTCTACGAAAGGAGCGCCGAAGATGAGACCCTCGATGTGGAGACCAGGGAGGGTGATGAGGTAGGACTCGGTCTCGCCCGAGGGCAGAGGAACACGCAGGACGGCGTGGCCGATCTGCTTAACAATAATGGTGCTCTTGAAGGTGGCCTTCTGAGCATTATAACCCTCCAGCTCGATACCGGTCTTGTCATTGCGAATGCAATAGGCGGTGGCAGGAGGGTGGTGGCTGACCTGCTCCGAGACGAGCGTGGTCTTGCCAGCCTCGTCGTTCCAAGATCCGAGGAAGAGCTCGCCGAGGAAGGGGTTTAGGGGTTTCTTCTCGTTGCCATACTGCTCGCTGCGGCTGGCGTACTGGTGCTTGAGGGTCGAGAGGAACCACTTCAGGACGAGCATGGCCCGCCTAGCAGGATCAGACTCGGCGGCGGGAGCGGTCAGGACGGGAGGGTGCGTCGCCCAGTACGCCGAGAACTCGGTGAGAGATTGCGAGGAGAGGATGAAGGGCGGCGCGGTAAGGGAGGAGAGATCGCCATTGAAGGATGCGATAGACTATAGAGAAAGTCGCAAGGACGAGGGTCAGCAGCTGGAAACGCGAGCGCTTGCTAGCTTCATGGAACCCATGATCAAGGAGTATTTAGTTACCTTGACGAAGGCGGACCAGCTGCTGCTGTTTGCCTGTGACTGCGAAGGCGTGGTGGCTCCAGACATGGTTGCTGATCAGAGATGTATCTATACGGAGGAAGAGTTGTCGAGGTTGGATGTAGGGTTGTCGCGACAGGAGGTTCTGAGAAGCGGTCTCGTGTGGTGAGCGAGGGGCCCGATCGCGGATTGCGGGGTTGGTGGCAGGGAAGAACAGCAAGTCAAGACGGAGCACGCGGGGCACTTTTCCCACACCAGCTGTAAGGGACCAGATGTTTTGGTTCCTGTTGGTTGTCGATGCACGTTGGAAGTCAAAGTTTCGGTCGAAGGATGCTGGGTTGAAGCTTTCGGTGACACTTTTGGAAGGTAGGTTTGGCGGTCGTGGAAGTCTGAAGCCCGTTTAACTGCTGCTTGACCGGTTTCAAGGGAGAAAGGGGCAAATGAGCTAGCTAGCAAGAAGGAATCAAGGTGGAAGGGAGAAGAGCGGAACAAGACAAAAGCAAGACAGGAGGCACAATGATTTGCAGTCGAGGTTCACATTAAAGCAATAAACGGGTAATTACTGGCTGATCACGAGACCACTTGCTCATCAGTAGAAACAGCCCCTAGCTAGACCAGCTCGGCTCAGGGAGATTGAGATGCGCCCATCACGGATCATGAGGATATTCCCCGTAACTAGGTAGGAGCGCGGCTGTGCCCGTCCCCAGCCAGAACCCATTACGTCAACACAGGACACCTCTTTTTTGACGACTTGGTTGGGGGCGTGATTGGTTGTCATGGATGCATCGCCTGTTCTAGCGTTTTGATGGGCATGCGCAAGGGGACGGGAAGAAAATAGTCGGTGGCCTCTCCCCAACAAGCAAGCAACTTTGCTAATCTAACATCACGTCACTTTTCTGGCGACCCGAAAACGCTCCTTCCCGTGCGCCGCTGTCAAGGGTCCTCATCGGTGTCCAGAATGGCGGATGGTGTTTTTGCTTGCTTTTTTATCGTTTATGAGTTTTCATTATCTATGGGGCGATTTAGCTTGAAAGGGCAACAAACGAGGGCAATGTAAGGTTGGTGGTGGGGCTGGTTGAGCTTGGCGAGTTTAATCATGGCTTCATAGATGAATGAACAAGCCTAGTTGTGTAAAAAACAATACGAGATCGTATTCTTTTTCTTATTCAGAGGGGTCCATGAAATGACGGTCATGGCCTTTGATATAAGGCCCATCTCATCACACATCTCATCACTTTTAGTGCCTCGACGTCATCCATCCCACCCCTGTCAAGAGATCTTCATCTTGTATGCATCATGCAGCCATTTACACTTGCATCTTGACGAACAAGGGGCATGGACAAAGACGGCCAATCTCAAAAATCAAATCTTTTGTGGTATCTCATAAACTACAGGTTGCTGCTATACACTAGAATATACATTTCTATCATCCCGTCGTCAAATACCCATCCATCTAACCTTGGCACCAAACATTGTACCCAATTAACTGTACTTCCATCCCTCAATCAACTCCGCAACCTTGTCCAGCCCTCGTTGCATCGCCATTCCGGCCGGAGTTCCCTGTCGGTACCCTCCTGCGCCGTCCCGATCCTCCCAAACATCCCAAACAGCATTTGCGTGGTATTGCTTAGCTCCCTTCTCCAGTAACATCCTCACACCCCCCATGTGGCCGCGAAGAGCCGCATAATGCAACGCCGTTGCACCCCTATCGTTTTGGTGGTTGACGTCAACGCCCTGCTGGAGTAGGACCTTGAGAGTCGCTTGGTTGGCTGACGCCTCGAACAGAACCGTATCCCCATGCGTCGTCAAGGCCTTCGCGTTGGCCCCCAGTCGTAGTAGTAGCTGGACTGTTGAAAGATGGCCGTGAGAGGCCGCCACTGACAGGGGGGTTCGGCCGGGGAATATGGTGCTCTCGAGAGAGGCGCCGGAAGATACAAGCCGAATTAGAATATCATCCCGTGCGTGCTGAGCGGCAACATGGATGGGCGTTGTCGGTGGCTCGGGCACGAGGTATTCTCCGTCATCGCCATAGCTGTTTGTGGGAGTCACTTGCAGACCGGCACCCTGCTCAAGGAGCGCAGTCACTAAGTTCATGTCGCCCAATTTGACGGCGTGAGAAAGCACGCTCACTCCATCAGGGCCAACTCGCTCAACATCAGCACCAAGCTTGATCAGACGAAGAGCGCTCTGGCTGTTGCCCAGCTTGGCTGCTACTAATAGGGGAGTTTCGCCCATTTTGTCCAAGGGATCAATAGGGGCCCCTGATCCAGCTAAAAGTTGAAGAACGTAAGGCTTATCTTTGTGTGCTGCCATGTGCATAGGCGAGTATCCAGACTGGCCTTGTGTCGCCGATGGGTCTGCTCCTTTGGCAAGGAGATACCGGACAGACTCATCGTGTCCTGTCGCGGCTGCAGCGAGAAGCGGCGTGTTGCCGTTTCTACTCGACATGTTTGGGTTCGCTCCGCTGTCGAGGAGAACAGCCGTGATGGGCGTGCACCGTGAGCTGATAGCCATCGTCAAGGGCGTGTGTTCTCGAAGTTTTCGATCGACGTTGGCGCCCCGCGACACTAGCACTTGCGTGAACTCTTGATTCCGCATGGAGATGGCCAGGTGAAGCGCTGTCTTGCCGTCCGGTAACCGCACTTCCAGATCTGCGCCAGCTTGTACCAGCCTTGTTGCTGCTCCCCATCGCCCACTTTGAATCGCCAAGTGCAGTGGAGTATGCCCGTTGTTGTCAACGAGGTTGAGGTCTGCCCCAGCGTTGATGAGAACAGGCAATGTCTCGTCTTCGAGGACATCCGACGCAGCAGAGTAGTGAAGAGCTGAGCGCCCATCATTATTAATGGCATCGATGCGTGCCTGCATGTGAATCACAAGGGTCGCAAACTGCTCCGAAAACCCGCACTTGATGCCCCTCATCAGTGACGTATCGCCATCAATGGTCGGCTCGTCCACGTCGGCGCCAGCCACAATGAGAAACGCGGCGATGAGCATGTGTTCTTTATCAAAGGCGCGATGCAATGGAGAGAGCATTGATCCGGGCAACATGATGTTTGGATCAGCGCGCTGAAGCAGAATCTCAAAGACGATTGTCTCATCGCTCCGTTCGATGGCATGATGTAGCTCATGCGCAATCTCGTTACTTCGTCGATAAGTCACTCCCGGAGGTGGGACAAGTGTATCCAAGAGCACCTGAATCTCAGTAGAGTCGCTGACTCTAGGCAGTACCACAGACCGTTGGTTGGGTGCTGTGAACCTTCGACCGAGATTTCGCAGAGCCTCATCGACGCCGACATCGGGCTCAATCACTCGACGTCTACTGGAGACATCTTCACTGAAGTTATACCCAGCCCTGGACAAGTGTTAGTCTTGACCCTTCACAGATAATAAGGTACTTACCGAGTCGCAGTGTTGAGAAGAGTGTGAAGAGAGGCTTGGTGGGTTCGAAGTCGCCCAAGTGACTCTTTCAACGCTGCCTCGTTCCACACAATAATAAGTTGCGGCTCGTTGAGATGGATGCCGCTATCTCTGTCCGGTCCCTTGATGCGCTTGAGGGCTACCCTCAGCTGATGGACGTCCTTCGAGACTGAGTAAACGAATCCGTTATTTGATGCCCGAACAATATCTGCGCCGCCGTCAATTCCCTGGCTGAGGTCATGTAACCTGCCAAGCGCGTCTGTGATGGCCCGACATTCCTTGGCCAGCGCCGACAAGGTTACCGGGCTAGTGTTGAGGCAGTTGGCAAGGCCTCTGCAATCGTCCGAGAGCTGGTCGCATGTGTCAATCAGATCTTCGAGGCTTTCCTTCTCGACTCGGCTTCGAAGGGGATCCATCCCGAGGCGATGGAAAATTTGATGGCAAATGAAGTAATCAAAACCACGCGCCAACAAACTTGCCCAAGACTCGCGCAGGAAACCTGGGGGTAAAGTACGATTTGACAGTTCTAGGACGCCCACAGCCCCAGCGGATCAAGGCCGTGCTTCCCCGTGCTCCTGTTTGTGCGCTACAAGAGGGTTGAAGCCTCAAAGCAACAGAGTAACGACTGTCCGCGCTCTACCTGCTGCACACCGTCGTCACAGCTCGAGCTAACCCACAGGCATCCAGAGGCCCGAGAAGCAGAGCGAGTCGGCTTCTGGTCCGGTACCAAGGCCAACATCATGATTGTTAGCGTGGCTGCGTGGCAGATAGGATCCTGGGCGTTGCAGTGCAGTTAGCGCGACTCACGGAGGAGCAGCCACCACAAACCGTCACCCAACCATTTGGGTCTTTGCCGATCAGCACCTAGAACGGCCTCGAATCGGCAGCTGAGCCAGGTTTGCCGGGTGACGGATCCTGACAGTGGCGTCGGCGCCCGCGTCTTGCTTGAGTCGCTCTCGCTGCGTCTTTTTTCACGTTGGTAGGCTAGAAGGATCTTTAGCTGCATGGGGAAACAAGGCCGCTAGAGGCGTTGCTGACGCTTCTATTGTGGTCAGTCAACCCGGTTCAATATCATGACGGTAGTTGCTGACCTCGAGGGCAGTGATGGAGTGGAATTCTGCCGTAGTCTCGAGCGCAACGGCGAGGCGTCTCCTGGTGCCGCAGATTCAGGCCACGAGTGTTCCCCCCAAGCCCTTCTTCCATCACCTTCGTACGATGTGGCATCAAGCGTAGCGCGGCTAGAATCACAGGTGGCTATTTGGTTTGATTGGTGAAACTGGTCAGGCTGAGAAAAGACCAGTTCCTGGCCTTGGAAGGCTGAACGCATCTGCAATCTTTGGCTCCTCGCCTTGCATAACGAACACAACCGTGCTGAGTAACTGCCGACGGGGCATGCATTGCTGAAGATGTTGGCAGAGGTCGATGTTTCTGTCGTGCAGCGATGGATCGGGGCTACTAGGGTCAAGCTGGGGGATCTTTGCAGGGATTGTTTGATCTTGACGAGGGCGCTCGCGATGTGGGCACTACCTTGACAAAAAGCACACTAAGCGCCAGAGAGGCAGTGATCGCTTCGACGGCAATTGTTTTAGTACTCAATATCACGAGCTTATGAATACGAATATCTGGGGCAAGGTAAAAATCATCAAGATCAATAATCTTGGTCCACTGAAGTCATTAATAATATCTATTTCTTCGCCTTATCAATCTGCGTCTCATTGATGGCAATGAAACACACCCTTAGGACCAAGAGGGTATATGACAACGGAACCAGGTTTATCCGGATCCAACTGGGCGGATCCGTCACTTCTAGCCCCCGGCTTGGCTTCGGGTTGCGTCACTGAAGTCCGGGCCCTCCATTGCTGACCTGGATCATTTCCAACGACTAACTCGGCTGTTGTTCCCAACGCCCTGCGAGCCACGTTTCACGTACACGCACTAGCATCTACTCTGTTCCCATTGCCGCCCTCTAAGACTTGCCCACTCTGGCTGGAATAATCTGGAAAGGCTCGCCGGCGGACACTCAACACGAGACGTCCCAGCGGCCGCGCTTTACAATGACCCAGCCATCCACACAGCCGCAGCTCACTCCACAGTTTTGTTTCTCTTATGGAACACTGCGAGGTAAGTCTGGGCGGTTTTTGTGTAACAACGCCACAAGAGCGCGGCCGATTGACTTGAATCTAGACTTCCTGCGACTCTCAAGATCGTCGATCGACGACTCCATCACACAGAGCCTCAATGCTCTGGTGACGCCTTCTCGATCCGGATTCGACCCCTCCTCAACCTCCCAAAGATCTCCGAGACCTATTTCAAAACAGATTGACGCCCAGGCATGTTCGGATTTTAAAGACAAGGTGTTGTTCCCGTCCTGGGAAGCGAGAACCGAGGTCTTGAGCTACTGTGCTCTCGTGGCGGCGAGTCCAGACCCCGACGACCCCGATCGAACATTGAGGGAGCTCGAGAAAGAGAAGGACCGCGAGCGAGTAGTTGATGAGCGACTGGATCCATACTCTGGCAGATTCTTCCCACGAGAGGCGCGCACCGAGCGCCTGGCTTCGCTTGTCCGACAGGAAAGAGGCGTAGAGAACATCGTACGACATAGAACCTGGGAGGTAATACAACAACGATGTGGCGGTGATCCGTTCGACCGCTGGGAGGATGCTATCAGCATCTGGAAGAAGGAACGAAACTCGAAGCCACCGTCACAGTCATGATGGCTTGGTGTGCCTGTGCTTGCATGATTGGGGTAACGACTGACCACCCACCCTCTGGGTAGGGAACTTGTAAAAGATGTACAACATGGAGAGGCGCATATCAGGATAGAGGACCCAACTACTGTACGACAAGTATTTTTTTTACAAAACTCTTCTACGCAATAAAATGGATATCAAGATCCCGATCTGTGGTCGTCATGGCTATCCGTGGAGTTCATGAGACCTCGCCATGGATCAGGCAACAGGTTAAATTTCGACTTTTGCAATTAGCAAGCTGGAATGCCTAGGGCGCCTCTATAAATTCTCATTCACGGTTTTCGAAATTAAAACAGATTCACTCAACTAATTGGCCTATCTATTCTCATATACGGAGACGATTATTACTCTCAATGGGTAGAGCTGGACAGAGTCGTGGATGCTGGGCTGCCCCGCCAAACTCACCACAGACAGCCCCGAGAAATTACCGACCTACCGCACGAATTGCTGTCCACTCCATTTGGCAGCAGTATCCTTAAGCCGTAAACATCACCCCTCCATAGCTCGGTCAAGGAAGCTGACTTTTTGCCTTTCTTTTACCCTCACTTCCTCAAGGCAAGCTTGATCCCTCCCCCTAGAAGCTTCCTTGTACCCTTCCATCGCTTCGCGCAGAGCCCACCCCTCATTCGACCCTGACTTTGGCCGCCCGACAGCTCGTCATCGCCGACAGCGGAACCAGACTTCGAAGCGCTTGGGTCCCGACAGTACCTCCCACGGTCCATACTGACTCTCCTATCGGCCGATAGTCGCCCTCATCCACGATGCCGCAACCTCTCCCCTCGAAAGAGGCATCCCTCTTCCGCTCTGTCATCCGATACTATGAGGACAAGCAATACAAGCGTGGACTGAAGTCCGCAGAGCTTATCCTTAAGAAGCACCCTAAGCATGGAGACACTACCGCCATGAAGGCGTTGATCTTGAACGCGCAGGGCAAGACGGAAGAGGCATTCGCCTTGGGCAAGGAAGCTCTGACGATGGATATGAAGTCGCATATTTGCTGGCACGTGTATGGTCTTTTGCACCGGGCGACCAAGAACTTCGAGGAAGCTATCAAGGCCTACAAGTTTGCTCTCCGACTAGAACCGGAGTCGTCACAGATCCAGCGAGACCTGGCTATCCTGCAGATCCAGTGCCGCGATTACCAGGGCTACATCCAGAGCCGAACTGCCATGCTCCAGGCCCGACCGCAGATGCGCCAAAGTTGGACGGCGCTTGCCATTGCCCATCATCTTTCTGGAAACCCGGCCGAGGCTGAGAAGGTCATGACTACCTATGAGGGAACTCTCAAGACCACGCCCTCCAAATTCGACGTGGAGCATTCTGAGGCTATCATGTACAAGAACTTCCTCATTGCGGAGCAAGGAGATTACGAGCGGGCTCTTGAGCATCTAAATACCGCAGCGAAGCAAAACCTCGATCGATTGGCCGTTTTGGAAGCTCGTGCTGAGTACTTGGAGAAGCTGGGTCAAAAGGAAAAGGCTGCCGAGGCTTATCGGGCGCTGCTTGACCGCAACTCGGAGCACCCCCCTTATTATGAGAAACTACTTGAAGTTCTTGAAGTTCCCAAGGAAGACACCAAGGCCCGGAAGGCTATCTATGACGAGTATGCCGAGAAGTCTCCTCGATGCGACGCCGCCCGCCGACTGCCCCTCGACTTCCTCACGGGTGAGTGTTGGAGTTATCTCTTTGCTCTTGCGCAGACACTGACGAGACTACAGGCGATGACTTCAAGCAGGCGGCCGAGGCCTACCTGACCCTGATGCTCAACAAGGGTGTGCCATCGACCTTTGCTAACTTGAAGCACCTCTACTCCGATTCTTTCAAGAAGGATACCCTCCGCGAGCTCGCTGAAAAGTATCTCAGCTCCCAAAATTCCGACGCTTCAAGTAAGGACAAGGGAGAGGCTGCAGGACTTTACTACCTGGCGCAGCATTACAATTACCACCTGAGCCGCGATTTGACCAAAGCCACTGAGTACACCGATAAGGCCATCGAGAAGGACCCTAAGAGCGTCGACTTTTGCATGACCAAGGCTCGAATTATCAAGCACAGCGGAGACCTGCGAAAGGCTGCCGAAACCATGGATCGTGCCAGGAAGCTTGATCTCAAGGATCGATACATCAACACCAAGGCCGCCAAATACCAGCTCCGCAACAACCAAAACGAAAAGGCACTTAAGACGGTCGGTCTTTTCACCCGCGCGGAGACGGTCGGTGGACCTCTGGCGGACCTTTTGGACATGCAGTCTATCTGGTTCTTGACTGAGGATGGCGAGGCATACGCACGACAGGGTAACATTGGACTCGCCCTCAAGAGATTCCAGCAGATTGCCAACATCTTTGATGTTTGGCACGAGGATCAATTTGATTTCCACAGCTTCTCTTTGAGGAAGGGACAGATTCGAGCCTACGTCGATATGATCCGATGGGAGGACCACGTTCGCGACCACCCCTTCTTCTCTCGTGCTGCTCTGGATGCCATTGAGGTCTATCTGAAGCTGGCGGACAAGCCTTCTGCCAATGGAGTCAACGGTGCCGAGGGCGAAACCGAAGAGGATGCTCTCGCCAAGAAGAAGGCGGCCAAGAAGGCCAAGAAGGAACAGCAGCGCCTGGAGCGAGAGGCTGCTGAGAGGCAGGCTAAGCAGGACCCCAATAAGGGTACCAAGGATGGAGAGGAGAAGAAGAAGGACGATGATCCTCTGGGCCTGAAGTTGGCCGACACTACTGACCCTCTTGGAGAAGCCATGAAGTTTATCACCCCCCTGCTCCAGTTCAGCCCGAAGAACATCGATGCCCAGTTCGCCGGTTTCGAGGTCTACATGCGCCGAAGTAAGTCAAATACTACTTTTATGAGAGAACAATCACTAATTCATCTGCAGAGAAGTACGTTCTTGCGCTCCAGTGCCTCACGGCGGCCTTGGCACTTGACCCCAAGTCACCTCGCGTGCATGAGCAGACAGTCGCTTTCCGACATCTCCTGAACACAGCTACCGATATTTCGCCCAAGGTTCTTGAGGTGCTAAAGGCTGAGTTCAAGGCCATTGAGCCTTCCACAGACCTCGCCGCCTACAACGACGAGTTTCTATCTACGAACAAGAGCAGTCCTCGTCACGTACTGTCCGCCATCAAGACACAGAGGCTACTAGGCCAGGACAAGGCTAAGAGCGAGGAGGCAGTTAGTGGAATCCTAGAAATTCCTGACGTTGAATATTCTGATGCTATCGAGGGCTTGGAGGTGCTTAAGAGTTGGAAGAGCTCACAGGTGGAGGCGTTCAAGAAGGCGGCCCTCGCAAAGTTTCCCGATGTGACTAGGCTTGCTTAAGCGCAAAGGAGACACAAAAAGATGGATGGTGTTTGAATCATGCATGTAGCACTGATGGCATAGGCATATGAGAGCTATGATGTTATGTTCTGACCATGGGGCTTATAGCGCAGCAGAGCATTGGGCGGAAAAGGGGAAGGGTGGCAGACTGGCGTATGGATATCCTCATGGAGAAAGACGATGATGGACGGGGACTTGGAGTTTTTGGGAACATACGGAAAAGTCGAGGCGCCCTGTAGAACGAGCATACCAATCTTGATGGTCAAGGTATATACCAATGTATAGGATGATCTCACCTGCATGCCTGATACTGTATTTATGGGTAGGAGTCCTCATCTGGGCCGATATGGACGATCCAATTTGGGTCCAGATCTGAGCTAAGCACTTGCCGCGGTCTCCATCCACACGCGGCACCAAACATGTCGCGGGTGAGAAATTGTTGATGAGCAGTGATTCGTTCTCGCAAAAAATCATACACCACCGTCAGCAGCCACTTGTCAACGCTGCTGCAACAGTTATCGCATTGCAGGCATTTCTAGGGGGCTCCAATCTCGGAAGCGCGCCCCGCGGACGCCCGCCCTGCAACGGGCATCCGCAGCGTCCGTTCATTCTACCTACGGCACGGCACAACTCAACTCCCCAGATTCAACACCTTCTTTTAATTGTCCTTCTTTTCTCCTCCGATTTCTTTTCCTACTTCCCTTCTCGAGTTGAGGCTCGAATTTACTTTTCCGATATCGCTCTCTTCTTGGCCTACCTTGTCCGCTCTCTAAGGCGTACCTTTTCCAGTCTCTGATTCGCGACGCCGCGCATCATCGCTTGACGAGCTTACGAACTTCCGCGCAACATCGACAGCAGGACCCTTGCGTTTTCCATGTGATTGCGCAAAACGCTCCAAAGACACCATTATCATCGAGACAATTTACTTTCGGAATGGCGATGGAGAGCGACAGGACAGTGGACGAGGGAGTTGGGATGCAGCTCCAGCTGGAGGGCAAGAAGACGCTGACGATCGGCGTCGATGCTTTGGAGCTCAGCGGTGCGGATGACTCGGAGACTACATGTCGAGGTTCTCTCCCTTTGCTGATCATAACCAGACCCTGTTGCAAAGAAGTCGGGCCGCTCATCTTGTAGCCCCCTTTCTTCTCGTAAGACTCCCTTTGGACCGTCATGTTGTGCTGGTGACGCCAGTTGCTGACCCCATCTCTCTCCAGGACCCGTCTCGAAGAACAGTGTTCCATTGTACAACGTTCTCTGGGCCGAGCTCTCCGATAATCGCATCACCGTCGACTATGCCATACACGCTTCGAAAACGTTGATCAAGCCTGAGAAATGGTCATTTGCGCTCGCGGTGCCGGACGAGACCGGTAGCGGCACCTCCCCTGAGAGCTTCGTCAAGATCCTCCTATCGCGCGCATACGGCGATGCGCCTCCCCAGAAGCGCGCATATGTCTTGATCAACCCGAACTCCGGTCCCGGAGGTGCCATCAAGAAGTGGGAGAAGGAGGTCAAGCCGCTCTTCGACGCTGCTAGACTGCAGCTCGATGTAGTCATCCTGAAGCGCGGCGGCGAGGCCACTGAGCTTGCAGAAAAGGCCGACCTATCGAGGTACGATACCATCATGGCTTGCTCGGGAGACGGAACGCCGCACGAGATCTTCAATGGTCTTGCAAAGCGTCCTGATGCTGCCAAGGCGCTCTCTTCGATTGCTGTCAGCCATATCCCCTGCGGTTCAGGGAATGCTTTCTCTTGCAACCTCTATGGATCCCACCGGGTCTCCTTCGCTGCCCTTGCTATCATCAAGGGCGTTGTGACTCCGATGGATCTGGTTTCAGTCACGTCCGGAAGCAACCGCATCATCTCGTTCCTGTCTCAGACCCTAGGCATCATCGCTGAGAGTGATCTGGGCACCGAGCACCTTCGATGGATGGGGAGTGCACGATTCGAGGTTGGGGTCTTGCAGCGAATGTTTAAGAGGACGTGCTATCCGTGTGACCTGGCCGTGAAGGTCGAGATTGACGAGAAGGAGAGCGTCAAGGCGCACTACAAGCACCACGCCAGCAACACCAGTCTGGCAGCACTGGCCAAGGCCGCTGAGGCAGCCCCTACGCAAAGTGAAGGCCTGCCTCCGCTCAAGTATGGTACGGTTCAAGATGACTTGCCTGAGGGATGGGAACTTGTTCCCCACGACAAGATTGGCACCTTTTATGCCGGTAACGTGAGTTTTTTGACACACCCATACCCAATGACCCAAGCTAACGCTGCTCAGATGGCATACATGTCGCCTGATGCCAACTTCTTCTCCGCTTCGCTGATTTCGGATGGTTTGATGGACCTCGTCACTATTGATGGCGACTTGCCCCCTTTTACAGCGCTCGGAGTCCTTCTTGACGTTGAGGCCGAAAAGTTGTTTGACAACCCGCATGTCACGTACAAGAAGATTGCCGCGTACCGAATCATCCCGCGAAACCAGGATGACGGTTACATTAGCATCGACGGTGAAAAGATTCCGTTTGGACCTATTCAGGCTGAGATACACCAGGGCCTTGGCAGAGTCATCTCGAAGTCTGGCAAGTATGAGGCTAAGGGCCCTGCGAACTGGGACAAGGTGGCGCTGTCGGATCGAATTCATGCTTGAATGTAAGAGGGGATGCGGTTGAGAAAGCTAAGGAGGTAATTAGGAGGAATGATAGGGCGGCTGAAGGCGATGATACCCATCGGAAGAGAGCACATGCTCTTGGCAAGATTAAAATGGAAGCCTAGACTAAAGAAACTCGGGTTCAAAATACGTAATTTCAGATTCTTGGTTCATTAAAGGCTTGATGCAGCTTTCAAGTGACTGCATCGGTTCTCCTTCTCAATGCTTCCTTTGCTGAGTTGGATGTCAAATCAGGATGCAGGAACGACTGTGGATCGCGGGGCTGTCAGCGCGACCTCCATATCCAGCTCTAGAGCTACCCCACCACAAACCTCCTTCAAAGCATCTTCATTCATTCTTTGCCGTTATCTCTAGATCCAACTTCTTCAATACTGCCCTTCATTACAATCTTCTGTCGTTACGAGACCGGCCCTGACACCTACGAGTATCAGAAACCGGATCACAGTCCTTGTGCACAACCGAAGCTTGATCACGAGATGCGTCGGCGAGGAAGCAGGATGCCCTCTGGCCCTTGGGGGAGGCTAAAGCCTGTGGAACAAGATCCGTTGCAGAGCATTGGCCACCCTTCCAAGGGAGATGGAAGGTATGCGCGAGGGAGTGTTCGATCAGCCCATGACGAGAGACAATGATATCTTGGGCTCAACCATGAGCAATCCCGCTAATCGAAGACCAGGTTACTCCACTCAGAGACTCAGAAATGGTACTACAACCAGATCATAAGGCGTTTTCTATCCTTCTGTACAGACGCGGGCGAGAGAGATGAATTGTTACGAAGGTTAGATTCGCTTGATATAAGGGCAGTCGACGCTGCCTTGGCTTCAGCCTCCCGCCAACCCACTCGTAAGCAACCGCGAGGGACGACGGTACAGTCTACCGGAGTCGCAGCTGCTACAGAGAGACTTGCATCATTATCAATAGCGGGACCCTCCAGCGCTGCTTCCAGTCTGCCATCTTCGGCCTCGCTTCCGACTGTAGCTGAATCTTCGACATCTACTTCAGCAAAGCCTTCAAAGGAGATACAACCAATTATTCCACCCAGCGGTCCATCCGGTTCTATGATGGCGGCTCTTCAGAATCCCAGCAACACCAAGGAGCTTCAAGATGTTTTGATGGCGCTTCGAAAACTTCGAGAAGGTCTGGTAGCCAGCAAACGTGCCGATGAGTTCGCCTGCCAGGCCTACATCTTCTCTATTCGATTGTCGATATTTGTCAAGCACCCCGAGTCCTACCACCCTGCTATGCTTCACCTCCTTCGATACATATCTAAATGGCACAACATGCCGCACGGCGAGATTGCGGAAATCGCCTCTTACTACGCCCTGGATGCCGCGTGCCGGCGCAAGAACCTGGCCGAGGCGTATTCTATCAGAAACGACTTCAAGATCAAGAACAGGAAGCTGGATGTCATACTAAGTGCGCTTGCCCACGACAATTATGTCGCCTGGCAGAACATCAAGTACAAGGTGGACCTGCCGTTTAGCAAGCTGATGGAATGGGCAGACGACGACATGAGGCTTCATACCCTGAAATGTTTTGGGAGCACATACCTTAACGTGGATCTGCCGTTCTTGGAGTTTTGCACCGGCCGCAAGTGGGATGAGCTGAAAGAGAAGGACAGTGTTGGTTGGGAATTGGAAGAAGAAAAGGTGACGATTCGGAGGATCAGGAAGAAGTGAGGTGCGTTTGCGGCATGTGAGCGTATATCCAAACAGAAGACGTTGGAAGCGATCGATCTTTTCATCTTTGGGCAGATTTCTCACCTTTCAATAATAATCTGCAGCGTTTGCATGTCGTGTTTTCCCCGACTTTCTTGATTGGGAATGCACAACTCAACCTCACCACCCCCCGTTCGGCTAGTGCCGAGAGATGACCTGTTTGAATATGAAGGCATTGTATGGAAACGGCGCGACTTTATCAAAATATAGACAATTCCGAATGGAGGCTAAGCTCTTCGCTCAACTTCTTACCGACTTGCAGGGAGAAGTGAAGGTCAGCTTCACTCCTTTCTTCATTCAGCACTCGAAAGCTGTCACCAGAAGACCTCACTGAAGCACTCGAGATCTCGCAATGGCTCCTCCCAGAAAGAGAACTAGATCTTTGCGACCTCGCAAGGAGGATTCGCCCGTGGAGCAGCCCATCAATGCTCTCTCCGACTATCGCACCTCTTGGCTGCTCAAGTAAGTCTTCCTCTCTCATCTTTGCCAGCTCTTGTCACTAACATGTTTGCGTTTTTCCAGGGGCGAGGACCAGGTTATCGAGCTCAAGGTGAAGGGAGAGACCTTCCAGGTGGCCAAGAGTGTTCTCACCAAGACCTCCGAGTACTTTGATGGTTGCCTCAACAGCCAGTTTGTCGAGGCCAAGAAGCGAGTTATCGACTTTGGAGACGACGACGACGATATTCAGCCTCGTTACCTCGGTCTCTACCTCGGCGTCGCCTACAGTCACGTCTCCATGATCCCTCACACGACCCCCCGTCCTGCCGCCAACCCCGAGACGACTGCTGCCAGAACTCCTCTCCGCGAGTGGGTTGAGGTCTACAAGCTCTGCGACCGCTTCATCAGCACCAAGATGGGCGACTACATCGAGGAGTGCATCGACGTCGCCATTGGAGACGGACACCGCGCTCTCTTCCGCACCCACGGCGACGAGGCCACACAGCATATGCTCATGCGAGACTTTGCCGCTGCGTACGAGGCCCTCTACCAGGAGAACGTTGCCCAGCGCGACATGGCGAACCGCATGGTCTCTTACTTTTGCGAGGCTGTCAGCTACGGCGTCTGGTCCAACAGCATGACCACCGGTACCCTCGACGACCACCCCCGATTCGTCGCCCACGTCTCCCGTGGCTTCGCGCTCAAGCTTCTCCAGCTTGAGGGCAGCCGTAAGCTCAAGCGCAAGGAGCTGTCCGGTCCTAGCGGTCAGCATCCTTAAACTTGAGGCTTCTGGTCTACTCACAGGGTAATCTTGGTGGAGGAGGGTGAGGAATGAGATACTCTGAGAAAGTGGTGTGGATGGATGGTTATTGAGAATGTAAACTGCCTGATATCAAGGGTCGGGGGAGACACATGCAGGCCCAAGCAAGTTGAGAACGATATGGGGCAGCATCCATCCAGTGCCACTTATATAAAATAAGAGCTTTCGTCTTTATATGATGCTTGCTATGTGGTGAATGTTTGAACGCTGCTCAAGTTGAGTCACGACGGAAGTCAAACGAGAATGACTGCCCAGTCCCGACTGTGACATATCTGTGTAGATGGATTGGTTGCCATGCAAACTTGGCATGTCAGCCCAAATTCACAGCCAAAATGGCATTCAAGGTCCATCCGTTGACTTCTTTATCAATCGTCTCATCCATGGGAAAGTGTACACTATTGCATATCCCCTTCCCAGTGCCGCCATGGTCTAGGTCCTGATAGTACTTGCCAAGAGACCGTCCCTTTACTGAAAGTTATTCCGTGGCGTCTCAGGACGGCAAATGTCATGATATTATGATTGCAAGGTGATGCCGGGAGTTTGGGATGAGACTGCAATGAGCTGGGTTATGCCGTTGCGTTGTCCATTTCATGTCAAAATAGCTAGCCTAATGACGATACGCCCCGTTCAGAAGTGCCTCGCCTCGAGCATCGTTGAGGCTTTACGGTTAGGGTCCCGGCGGAGGCTGTTCGCTAAGTCGTAGATGCCGTTGATGGGATGCAAGCTCGGGTTTCCCACCGGACGTTTGACCAATGAAGATAATTGCGCAATTAGTCTCGAAGCAACTCATGCCAATCGTTGATTGTATGGTGTTTATTTGATGCTTAATGTCTTGGAACATTCGCTCGTTCCTGGATCTAAGCTATCATCTGCTTCCCCCATCCATCCACCCCCAATCTTGATGCAATGAGGTCAACGCACAGGGGGCTCCCAGTGACACCCAACATTTATTTCCAATCTCCTCTCCCTGATTGCGCAAGGAACTCCTCGGCTCAAACTAAAGGACAATGCGCAAAAAATGATCCATTTCGTATCGTCATCGTATGAAATCGCGGAACAAGACCCCCGGAGCGAGGTGCGACGTAATGGACTTCAATCACCGCGGGCTGAGAGCCAGAAAACATAGACTCGGCCTCGTCCAAAGTGGTCCCTTCGGAACGGTATGGCTTGTCCTGATAGGGCTTCGGGCCAAACGCCGGCTAAGAGAAGTTGGTGGAGGAGGACGGGGAGTGGGGGCAGTCGGGAGTCTAAGCCGGCTCAAGACCTCGGCCTATGATCCAGCGAAAGGAGCATGACGTCGGCCGGAGTAAGTCGACGGAGGACCGAGGGTAAGAAAATCAGGGGACGGCAGAGGTGAGTGGACAGGCAAAAAGGTTTGCTGACCATGTGTGAAATGAAACGAGAGGATGGATTTGGACTGTCGCATTGAATATCTCTTCTATACGGAGTTGTCTTCCTTATCCAGTAGCCGGGTATATGAGCACCGAGGCCGTCGGCTCCGAGTCGACATGTCCCATATTCTTGGGGGCGTCGACGATGACCGAGGGTCGATGTGATTCCGAGCCGCGAGGTGAAAATACACCAAAATATTCCGCCATTCTCAAATGATAATCCCGCAAGTGGTATCCCTTTAAACGCCGTTCCATGCAAATGCCGACTGATGCCTTCAAATCGTCGTGATATCCGTGCAGTGAATTCCGAGGCCGACCCATTTCCAGGGTGGTGTCGCTTCAAACAAGTAGATGAGGGAGGACGAAGATCCCATCCAGGTTGGTTTCCTTTTTCATGTTATTTTATAGTGTTGTATGTTTGGTTGTCCTTGGCGTGAATTTATCGCTTCTCGTAAAACTCGATGGCCTTTTCAAGCTCGTTGAGACTGGATCGATCGCCGTACATGTTCATGAGGGTCTCGTTGCGCTCCCTAAAGGCGGCATTCTCGCGTTCCATGGCCTCAATCTGGGCCATGCGGCGTGTTTGAACCATGTCGAGATAGGTCTTGACGCCGTAGCCTACGACCAAAACGGCCCCAACGGGCTTGACCCTAGGATGGTGGTCAGCACCTTTGTGTGTATGAGATGAGTCGCGTGACAAGACGAGCGACTACTTACCATCTGCCAAAGGGCATTCTCTTCTGGGGTCGAAGGTGAGGGAGAATGTTGGGGTGGACACGAGCGGCGGTGGAGAAGGACTGTCGAGGAACTTGGATCATTGTGAAAGGAGGAAAAGAAAGTCAAGTAGAGTCTATGGATGGATGTTTCTCTTGGGTCTTGGCAAGGGCAAGGTAGGTGACAGATGGATTCGGTAAATAAGCCGCAATACTAGTCTATTGATGGGGGGAGGAACTACGAAAAGTGTTGGGGGTGGGCAAGGAAGTTATTATAACTGCTCGAGGTGAGGTGAACCTGGCCTAGATGGATGGAGCATCCTTCCCTGAGTCTATAGCCGAATGGGTCCGGGAGTTTGCAGGTGGCCTGGCTGACGCTGATGATCGAACCACAGACGCCTGGGGGATGGCGGCGATGGGCGATGCTTAGGTCGGGCCCAGCTCGTCTGTGGGGCGGGGGTGTGAGTGCGAGTGCGCCCGGCATTGGGGCCGATCAGGTGCCCAGACGCCTAGAAGAGTGGAGGGTTCGCCTGGGAACGGCCTGGAGAATTACTGTAGGGGACAAGAAGATCTGCCCTGATGGTCTGGAAAGCGTAAAGACACCCGTGAGCTTGGGGAGTTTTAGAGAGTGGGGAAAGCTGTCTGGGGGGTGTGGCACGATGCGGGATGGAACTTGAAAATGGCGGGGTCGGGAAGGATGGGATTGGACAGGTCTGCATCTTCACATTCGCGGCCTGTGCAGTTGACGAGGGTTGCTTTTTACACCGAGACCAGGAAAGATGTGCTCCCTGGTGATGCCGGGCGTGCCGCCAGAGAAGCTCAGGAGGATGGAAGACGTTGTCGAAGGTCCTCCTCGAAGCTGACGATGACTTCACCAACAATGAACCCATTATCGGCTAGACTCGGGAAATGCGTTTTCGCCCTCTGCTGCCCCAGATCTCGCTCTGCGACGTTGGCAAGGGGAGGCCCTGGAAAACCAGAGGGGAAAACATTCGACCACGGCAATACAGCCGCCAGGGAAGGCACCCATGTGGCCAAATGCGGGGCGCTCCCTTTACCTGTCTCACCACCATGACCTCACCATGGTCTCTCTCAGGCTCTGTGTGGCCAGTTTGCTCAGAGAGAACCCCCTAAATTGCTCTTGACTGCCACTCTGGAATCGCTGGCGAGTGGCACCTCTGTGTCACTGGACCTCCTGCTCTGTTGCTCCTGCCCTTCCCCGGTTTTTGTGGCGCCACCACCTCGCCTTGTGCATCTGCATCTGTGGCACATCTCGTCTTCCATCTCATCCATCTCGCCCAATCCTTGACATGTCCATTCTCAAACAACGAAAGAGAGGCCTCTGCAGCTGTTTTATTGATTTCTACGTACCTGTGCTCGGTCACTTTCCGAGTTCCCCGCATTTCCCTACTGCACCTTATTCCCCTGCTGCCGGTCACATCTTGGCTCACAAGGAACGCTCCGCTGCAACCACAAGGACCGACCTTCTTTTCTTTCGACGGTAACACAAGCATTACACACCCCGTTGCGTACACGTTTTCAGCCGTCCCTCCACGCGCGTCAAGACGCGACAAGACATGCGACTGGCCATATGCAAGAAGCCACCCTGCCGCCAATCCAAACGGGATCCTACACCACTGATCTACTAACTCTGCAGAGCTACTATCCTCACTGACCGCATCATCGCAGGGTCGATCAATGCAAAAATCCCTTACCACTGAAAACAAATTCAGAGACGGCGTTCCTCCCCCTTCGTATCCGCATTCATATGCAGCTTCTCGTCACGGCGCTTCAGCCTCCTTCAAACCTGCAGCCACGAGGGGGAATCCCAGGGTCTAGGCTAAGCAATTCGATCATGGCTCCACGAAACCGCAGGGTCATGGCGGGTCACCGTCCACAGCATCCACCGCCAGACACGTCAAGCCTCTATCCGTCTTGAAGAGCCTCGGTGCCACTATCACATCGTTTTGTATTCAAGATGTCAGGATATTACCACGACCCTGATTTGGGACGGGAGACGACAAACAACGCAGCGTCGAACTGCCGATCAATACTGTGTGCTGCATCCCGCCGTCTTGCGCTTACCTTGTTTGTCATGTCCTTTATTGGACTATCTTGTGGTCATCCTCTGCGACTTGCGCTGCAGCCACCGCCGTTGATTTGATCCTGTTGCAGCCAGCATGGCCTCAATTCAAGCGATCTGGGCTTGTCGAACAACAAGTGAAACCAGCAGCTCCCCTCTTCAAACCTGCACATTCCCCAGACGGACGTCTTCGTCTTCCGGGCCGGCAGTGGACACCCCCTCCCCGGCAACATGAAGCATAGGCGGCCCGGTTAGATGACATCTTGCTTCTTTCAAGCCAGATGCGTTTCAACAGATGCCAATATGCCTGACCGCTGAGTTATTGTCAGCAAGCTCATAGGCCGGTGCAAGCAAGTGCATGCCAGAGGGCGGAGAAACTATCGGTTGCCGAGGCAAGACATTATCGGATATAGTTTTGCTGTTTCCGTGTTCACCGAGCTCTTGAACTGCATTTTTATTGCCCGATGTCCCTGCTGGAATGTGTCAATTGGTTCACGGGGCGCCTTCGGTCTTGGATGGGATGCAAGTGTAGATCCAACAACACGTCGGTGTCCGAGCCATATCACCTATTCCACAGCCAAACTCCGTTACGGGTAGTACGCCAGGAAATAGACCGTTCTTGGCATCTAGTTTTGTTTGGCTTTATGGTAAGTAGGAGTGAACGCCTACGAGCGGGTGGTCGATCCCGAATACCGAGTCAAGGCCAGCCATCACACACAAGGTAGCAAAGCCAATACCCTTGCATGAGATGACGCTTGTGGCCTTTTATGAGTATTTGAAACAGAATAACGGCAGTTATCTTCTCACTTGGTGCCTATTGATACATCTTAAAGGCGTAACTATCGTGGGGGCGATGCTATACGCCAGTGTCAACGGTGTCAAAGGTTCAGTGTGATGTTGAAGGATGTTTTGCCATTTCCCTTCCACATCGCCCTTATATGCTCAAAAGAAAGCTCTCCTGGTACATACGACCATACCCACCGGAGAACTCGGGATCCCGTCCGCTCTCCCATAGATAAGCCGGTGAGGGGCGGATTAGTAGTTGGGTCGGTGACGACCAGCGAATCCCCGCTGTTGTATGTTTTTTGCTCCTTGGAACAGTTTCTCTTTTTATAAGAGAGTCTATCCGTCTTGTGGTGCTTTCTGCTCTTCGGGCGAACTAGATCACTTGTCTCTTTGGTGTCAAGAATGGGTGACCACGTATATCTGGCTTGTTTGGGTTGTTGACGAGTATTATGAAACTTCACTTACCTACCCTACGATGTCGAGAGATCGTTCGGTGAGTTCATGGCCACGACTCCAGAATACAATGGCGGGTATCCCAAGAGAAGAATGTCTAGATCCTGCTCTTTCTTCTTGGCGCATTCAGGGAAATGTTTGACTTCTATAGGGCGTAGAGGCATATTCCAATATTCTCACTATAGCATACTCCAATGACGCAGCGAAGTTCATGACACGATATGTAGCAAAACACATGCTCCTTCTAGTGTTTACCTGCCAGGAGCTTCATGAAACGGGAACGTACGAATGGGTAAAAAATGACAAGTTTTAGCTACACCCTCCCCCAGTTTACCTCTTGCAAGCCCCCTAGATATCTTTAGCCTCGTCGGCGCCGGACCTTACCAGAAGTACACGGTCCGATCTGGCTCCTCTGGTCTGTTCCTACTTGGAGTATACACTCCCCCGCCCTTCCCAATACCTCCGAGATATCCTACTTGCTGTAGCACACCCTCCTCCGTCAGATTTAGCCTCTCCCTGAGCTTAAAGCCGTCTTCCTCATCCCCTTCGAGAATCTGTGGGAGAGGATACCTTTCCAGCCACCCCTGCCAGATCTGATCCCAGGTCTCGTCCATATGGAGGTTCCTTGTGACTAGGCACTGCTGCGCATATAGCTGACGGTAGCTGAGGAGGACTGCCGTGAGGAATTCGCCGACAGCCTCGCGGGAGCCGATGACCCAGCTCTTTCTTCGAGGCGTCTCTTGCTGCCGCCAGATCTCGGCAAAGATAAGGAATCGGAGGATGAAGTCGTGAAGAGTCCATTTCTTCATCTCTACCCGTTTGACGGTGATGTAACCATGTATCTTCTCCACCCTTTTCGCCGTCTTGACACCAAACATGAGGTCCAGGAACACTGGCCGGGCGCTGATGAGTGCCGCATCGAATTCCTTGTCGGTGGGGTTTATACGAAGCCAGATAAGCCCTGATCGCACTTTCGAAGCGTAGGTTCGAATAGGTGGTGAGTCTATGAATGACAAGATCTCAAAGTGCTTACGGGTCCTGTCCTCGGCACTCTTCAACCTTGGGAAGAGCATGATCGCCATGGCTTCGGCAAGGTCGTGAAAGTAGTCTTCGACGGGGAGTCCATCCTTGCACTTGCCCTCGTTCACGGGGTATGAGAGGGGTATCGAGAAGATCCTTCCGTCTTTCGTACAGGTGGGATCACCACACCATGGTTGATATGGATCCCCTCTGCCTTCGGAAACCTGCTGCCGGAGGAACGCTCGGCGGGTGTGCCGATGCCGAAGGACTCTATTTTTTGATGCGAGGCCGGCTAGCCTCTTTCGTCGCTGAGGGGCGGTGTGCTTGCGCGTGGAAGACCCTTCGGTCGTGTTGGTGTCCTTTACCTTATCATTGTTGCTAGGGTTGGTATTAGATTCCGGTGCTTTGATAGGTGTTGGTGATGTGTTCCCGTCTGAACCGTTGTCATTAGACGTGTAAGTTTCTGGGGGTGAGGATTCAGGGGCCTCAGCGCTTATGACGCTCTTGTCGGAATCCATCGTTTGCCGCAGAAGGGTGAGTTTGAAAGTAGTGTTGACGGTTTCTCAGAGGAAACTGCAGAAGAGACCCAGAACATTGATAAGCAGTCACTTCTGACCAAAATTGACATGTTTCCCTCTTGTCATCCTGAAAACCAAGAGTGGAACACTGACATGAACAATGAAGATCAATGAGGAAGCCTGGGGAGTATTGTGACACATCGGCAAGACTATGGAGATGAAACAAAGAATAGAGGCATCTTGACGATAGATTGCGTGTTCTGGCGTAAGAGATATGCATGATTGACAATGAAGAACAAAGATGATGGCAGAAGGCCAGCCTGACAGAGCGCCTGAGAGACAAAGGCACCTGGGACATGTATTGCTAGACTCAAAAGTTTGTGTCTGTGAAAGCCAAATAGTGGCACACTTGCTGAAGATAAATGGCCATGTGGTTGTGATTAGGGGGTGATATTTGTTGAAAAGCTCACCACAGGAACTTCCTGCACTTTTTGCTTCCACAAAGACACCGCGTCATGTGGCCTACATCACCTTCGGGCTCCTCGCCCTCATTCGATACTCCATCAACGTAGTCAAACGTAAGCTCGGTCCCCTTTGGGATATCCTTGATGGCGAATAGAGCCAGGTCGTGAATATGCTTGTCGGCGTGGTCTCCAACTCGCGCAAAAATACGCATGTTGGGATCACAGGAGTGGTTAATGAATCGAGTTGGGCCCGACATGAACTCGCCGTCAACCTCCAGCGGCGGACCTTTTAGGCGGGGGTCGTAGGAGTTTGGGTCGGTGAATTTATCTAGGGCGAAGAGGTAGACGTCCTTTCGCTGAGATATGGCCGACTGGGACCGTCGGCGGTCTGCCTCGGTGGAAGTGATGATCTCGCCAAGATAGCGGTCGACAAACTGACCCTTTTTAATGTGGACTGTTGATCGTACTCCTGCAAAGGAAGTTAGGAAAGTGCAAGCCTGAGGCCGAGCAATAAGCTAAACAAAGAATCACTCACCCCATCCACGATCCTCAGTCCGAAAGATTTGCAGAGGAATCGTGCGACCACGCTCAACGACGCGGTTCGGGCAGTTAATGCTGCAGGAGCAGCCTTGATGGCATTCATAGATTGGGACCTTGGAGTCGTAGAACTTGGAGCGGAGGAGGCCGGCTTTGGAGCCGTGTGTGTGGTACGCGTAGGCCTTTCTATGGACCTTTGGCACATCCACATCCATACCGTCAATGCGATCTCCGAATGGGTCGTCATCTTCATCGTCACTCGAGTTATCTTCTGCTAGATCGGCGAGACAGAGACAGCTCGTATACTGGCAATCTCCATCTTTGGCGCAGGAGCAGCCGCTTCGGAAGCTATCACCAGCTGGCTCAACACCTCCTCCAAGGACCATGTTGTTGATGAAGCGGAAGTCATCTGGTAGAAAATCGGAGTCTTCTTCATTGACTACCGTGATGGGGATGATTGAGTGTGTCGGAAAGGAACGGATCTGACACCAGTGGCAGCCATCGCGTTCATCCTCGTAACCCTGTGATGAGGTTGAGGTTAGCGAGGGGCGTGATGACTGGAGCGATGCCGATGACTACTCACCTCTTTTCCATGGTAGAAGAAGTGCCTCTCGGTTGCTTTCTCCATTATATATGCGCCTGATCACGGCACCTCAGAGATTCACTTTGATGAGGCCGAAACGCGGTTGTTGACAAACTATGGGGCGCTCATGTGAGGAATCAGATCGTGCCGTTCGCGACAGGTAATTTCACTAAATCGACACAAAACAGGATCGGCTTGTTTGCTTCGAGTCATATGTTTGATCGAGACGATACAAGGTGAGACGAAAAGCTTGTTGAAGGAGGAGGTTTACTGTTAGAGATGGATAATAAATCGGTGGATGTTTGTGTAGGACAGGCTGGCGGCTGATTGGTAGGTGCCCTCGGTGAAGGCCTGCTCACCTCGGTGAGAGCCACCCATTTCTACGGAAGGAGCAAAACTGCAGTAAAGAAAGATATGCTTCTACTTCTCGGTAGTGCGCAGTGCCCGACAAGAGAATCTACTAATCGGCTCACCTCTTTCAATGCAGATTGAAGCCTTCGGTTTGGTTCTTGCCCTTGCTTGGAGTGGCTTATTGAAACTGGTCCCTCAATTGCGCTTGTATGGATGTGACCCCGTGAGATATGGTGTAAGTCTACGAAACAACGGGATGGTAGCCTCCATATCGCGAAATAAGTAGATTTAATGAGTTAATAGTGATGCAGTTCTACTCTTCAATGTAGCATCCTATGATCACTTACAAGCCGCCAAACGCTTAAGGGCCATTATGGTATCCCATTCTCCCCCCATTTCTTGCTCTAAAGACGCCATCTGTTACATTCGCTTATCAAGTTAATATTCTGTGAGCCTCTTAAATATGTAAAAAGTGTGTCCGTTTGCTAGATAATTTTCCAAGGGCTCGCTGACAGCCCATCCTGTCGTCTACAGCTGCACATAAGATTCTGGCAGATGATTTCTGACCATTCAACGAAGCTGGGGGAGACCGCTTTCGGTTAATTACGCTTGTGTAACCTTGCATATCGTATTTCAGCTGCGTTGTCTCTAGGATACCCCATTGCGCATAATTGATGCGTTGGCTGACATATTGTTAGGGTCTGTTTCGTTGGGCTCTTTTGGGCATGCCGTCGTGGCAAAGAGCCAGCACCGAGCAAGGCATTGGAACAAGTGTACATGATGTTCACTTTATTTCCAAGATAATGAAGTGATAGAGATCAAGCTGCTATCGCTAGCTCTGTCTTTGAGTTTGGAGGATGACGTTGATGCGTAGACAACGATGCGAAGCTTCAAGATGGATTGTCTCATGATAATCAGCTGATAGAGAACTCATAATCGCCCAAAGAAATAACAATCTTACTTGAATTCGCAGGTATATGCTTGAGAACAGTATTCCTGTCCGGAGGTGTCAAGACTCATTGTCACAAATCGCCTATACCTAGCAAGACCAACAGTCAAGATGAACTACAACATCAGATCATGACGCGTGCACTAGACCAAGCAATCAGTTCCCCAGTCCCACAATCATTGGAACCGATGACTGCCCCTTGACCAACAGACAAGGTCATTCGGTAACCTCAAAATGCCATCAGTCAAGGATCAGCCGAAGACAAGGTTCCCCTCGACCTCACAACCCCCGGCCTCACCGTCCGTCTACTCAAATCCCTCTCCCCCGCTCGTGATACCGCCAGCAAAAAATGCCAAGGGTTCTGCTCATTCTCGGCCCTTGCCTCTTGGTCCTTGCTTCCTTGGTTGGTCATTTTGGGGTTCAGAGCTCGGGATTACATCAACAGACGTGCATAAGCTCCGTTGTGTGCATCATCCAACAGGAAAGGCCGCGTATCCTCCTCTAAACTTTTCCCCTCTCGAGTCGTCAGCCATTTTTCGCCAAAGGTCATTAACCGACCTGTACCTATCTACCAACTGTACCAATTTACCCAGCAGACAATCAGGTTGCGGGCAATAACGAGATACCATTACCACGTCAGATCCAGCGTCTCCTCATCCCGCCAATTCACCGACAAAAAAACCGCCTCCGACTTCGACGTTTCCGGGCTCCGTTGAGGCCTCTAGGCCCAGGCCTCATGGGACTCGATCAAAGGAGGACGGACCCTTCGATTTAGCTTGGCTTAGAAGTTTCCTTTTTTAGGCTCGTCGAGTCCCGCTTTTGCGCCTCCCCCTGGTCCCTACAAGTTCTGCACTCGGACCGCCCCCAAAGGTAGAGGAGGTGGATGGATTTCGGCGACTCCAGATCTCGCTCAGTTCCTGTACTCAACTTCTGCGCCCAGCGTCTAAGCCTCGTTCCTCTTTCTGCTGTCAATATTTCTTCTTCCCCTCTTCATCCTTTCCCTGCCGACGACAGCCTAGACGCTGGGGTGACCTGTTGATTCCCGTATCGTTCGTCATCTTTAAACTTTTACACCTTGTGCGATCTGCGACCAACGTTGGCCAGCGATGGCCAGTCACTGAACATCAACGACCCTCTGTCTCCATATCCTTATTTCGTCTCCAATCCTCCAAAGTCAACGCCGATCTTCGCGACCCCTCAGACAAGATGGTGCGACTCTTCTTTTCTGTTCCTCACGAGCTGCGAGGCTTGTTATCGCCATGCTGACATCTTCAAGGGCTGCTGCTTCTCCCGCTCATCAGGTCCTAACTCGCCTTACCCAGGTGGCGCCCCCAACGCTTCATCGCGCGCCATCAATCCTCCCCCGCTGGCCCTTCCAGAAGCCGTGACTGGCCCCGTGCCTCAAATCCCTGCCGAGAGACGCCGTCGCCGTCGCAACGACCGACCTCTGGATCAGCATATCGACAAGCCTCTGCGACGACACGAATGGACTTCCCGCGATCGTACCTGGACAAGGAGGAAACTAGATCAGGAGCGTGCAGACTTCTTTGATACGCGAGTCACGGGCAGGCCCGAGATCTGGCAGACCGTCCACGCTGCGCTCAAGGTGCTATGGGACCCTGCGAGCCAAGATGCTCAGGATGACGGCTCCAACGGCCTTGCGACGGCCCAAATGATCCTCTCTGCTGCTGAAATATCTCTCCCGACCGGAAACCTCGCCAACGGCGTGTACGACGCTCTCGGAAACTACTACCAGCTGCCTGAGTGGGTTGTCTGCGACCCGCGGAACGTGCAAGAGGATGTGCAAGAGGGCGCGAAGGGTGATGCTTCGACAGTGGGCGATGACACGGCAGCGGACGATGACGACCTGAGTGATGATGACGAGATTGAGGGGAGAAAACGAGAAAAGGGCAAAGAAGTCATTGATGTGCGGGAGCAGGTGATTCTGCGAGCCAGGCTCAGCGAGAACGGTCGGGACATCAAAGTCCGAATAACAGAGACAGAGTCGGTCCGAAGCGTGGCCAAGAAGATCGCCCAGGAAGCTGGTGTAGGTTGTTCTTAATATCCTCGTGAGCAACCGATTTGCTGACTGATCCCACAGCTTGCATCAACAAAAAAGATTCGGATAGCATACTTGGGCAAGATTCTCAAGGAGAACTCGTCGCTATCGGCTCAAAACTGGCAGACTGGCCACATGGTCAACGCCCTCGTCTTTGACCGGTAAATCAATCGTCGCTGTGAAGCCGTCACTTAGCTACTCATCGACATCCCGCGGCTTATTACGACTCTGATGAGGCGAACGTCAAAAGCATCTTCTCAATCCCCTTACAACTACGCGCCTCGAGATTTCATCAAGAGCTCCTCCTCTTTGTTTTAGTCTGCTGTCATTGGCCATGTCTGGATAATACCCATTTCAGTTTCCCCTGTTGCCTGTCATTTTTGGAGTTTGGTTGGTGCTGGCCCAGCGAGTCTTTGCTTATCACAAATGTTTCTTTTAGCCCATGCGTTGAGATTGTTTCTGGATATTCTTTTGAACACTATTCTTACACACGCCGTACATTTGCCCCATGATGCTTCTGACGTTGCTTTGCGCGGTACAAGATAATAGACTCATTGATTCATGCACCCACTCAACGAACAGCCTCTGGCCGTCTCTTGTGACCCATATAGAAAACCATATGCCTTTGTTTGGAATCAACGTCTACCTAACCTGCTTACAATTGAACTCTACCAGGGACCCATCGCATAGCCTTTTGGTGGGAAAACACCCATTAACATGCTCCGACCCTGACTCCGCTCCAACCATCGTCATGAATCTTGCAATGCTGCAGCATCCCTTTTCGTTTGATCCGGGCGCTTGCAACTGTCATCAACTGGCCTAGGCTGTCGAACCGATCTTGTTCAGACCTTTCAATGAGCCCAGGCTCAGCGCCAGACCCTGCGATCGGCTTCTTATCCGAACGAAACCGGTGATGGGTCCATCCTCACCCTCCTTCTCAATGCTGAGGTTGGCCAGGGCATCCTCACCTGGGTAAAATGTTAGTATGGCAGATACGTGAGCATATGAATGAGAGCAACTTACCGAACACACTCCTCGCGTAGAGGTTGGCACTCAGGAACTGGCAGTCACCCTTCAGGCTAGCCTCTGGTGTGAGGCAGTTCATATTTGTGCAGGCCATCAACTGGTCAAGGAAATCGCGTAGCGACTTGGCCTTCGAGTTAATGTTGACCTTGTTCTCCCACTCAAACTCAGTCCACATGGTGCGGAACTGGGTCTCGGTGCAGGTAGCGGGCTGAATGTAGTCCATAATGTCAACGTGCAGGTCGTTGAGAATCACCACGTTAGTATCAGTGGAGTGGGCTCCATCGTACACAACGTTGCCAAAGATGACACCCGTGTCGGTTGATGAAACCTTGATTGTGCACTGCACATTGTGGAAGTCGTGAGGGCCCAGGTTCTGTGTGGTAGGGCGCTCAACCACCTTGAGGTCACCCAGGGTGGCAAACTCAACCGAGAGGTTCTGGAGAGTCTCGGTCGTCTGGTTGACTAGGAGGACATCGAGAACGATATCGAACTGATGAACCTTGACATAAGCTTCGGCGTAGACGGGGTCAGAGAAACCGGTCAACTGGACCACGCGGCTAAGCTTAGACGAAAGGTCCTCAGCAGTTCCTTCACCACCAGTTGCCCGCTCCAGATCCACCTCGATCTCATCGAGTCCGTCAGTGGCATTCTTCTTGGCGAGTTGTCGGATAGGCACAACATCATCGACCTGCACAGCCGTCTTGGCCTTCTCGAAAGCCTCTTTAGCAGCCCGCTTCTTCTCTTCAACCTGGACCATGGCACGGAAAGCCTTGCGGGTGTCGTCCAACCACACAGTCTCAAGCTCCTTCTTCTGCTCAAACTCAGCCAGCGAGCGCACGCAAGACATGATTCGGTCCACGGAGTCTTCATCGATGGGAGCCTTGACAAATTGGGACTGGCCGACTCGGATGATGGAAATCATGATAAGCATGGCCTCAGCCCTCAGGGCGTTGGTTCGTGCCTTGTCGGAGGAAATCTCGTGGTGTCGCATCACAAGCTTGACGAGAGTGGAGGACAGGACAGTTGCCAGGTAGTAGTCGCCATCGAGGATGAGCTGACGCAACGGGGGCTTCTGAGCAGCCTTGACGGCTTCAAGCTTAGCAGCAGCGGAAGACTGGCTGGTAAGGGCAGTCTCAGTGGCATACGTGCCATCCGCGAGAACCTTGCGGGATCCAGTGGGCGCAGTATGCCTAGAGGTTCCGTTGATGTGGTCATCGGCCTTCTCCCCGTCGTCGTGAGAATCCAGCAGCCGTTGCTCAGAGGCAAGAATAGGCATCTCACCCAAGCTGGCACGTATTCTCTTCCAAGCCTCACGGATATCCTTCTCTTCAAGCGAGTACTCGCCAATGATCCACATGATACCCCGGTACACCTTGCCAGCTCGGACCTCGCCCAGAGTAGAGACGAGACGCTCAATGATGGTGGTTCGGAGGCTGGGGAACTTTTCAACAACCTCCTTGACGAAGTTGATGACATCCACAGCGGAGACGTTGTTGAAGTCGGCAATGAAGTCCATAAGAAGCTCCACAACGCTTGCAGCAACCTCAGAGAACTTGATGGCGCACTGGTGAATCGAGTGGATGAGGAGAGATCGATATTCGGTGTTCTTTTCATACTCCTGGTCGACAGTCTTGGAAAGCTCCTTCTTGAGCAGGAGAACGACCTCTTCGACGTTCTTGCTGGAGACCATTTCGAGGGCAAGACCAAGCGCTTTTCTTCGCACATCAATATCAGTGCTGGAGAGGACACGAAGAATCTCCATGGTCAAGTCATCCAGGATACCCTCGTTCTTCTTGCGCAGCTGGTCGACCCGGTCAAGCACGATAAGCTTGACATTGTTATCCGCCTCCTTGATGCTCAGCTCGATAAACTTGGCGGCAGCGGCCTTGACCGCCACAGGGTTGTTGGTCAAGGCAGTCAGGGAAGAAGCAGCTTCATATACGACGGTCGATACGCCAGCTTCCAACAGATCGAAAATTAACCTCAGATATCGTGCCTATCAATAGTCAGTTGTTTAGCAAAGCCTGTCGCAACGAATTCAAGACAAACCTTGTTCTGGGAGTTCTGAACAGCATCCTTGCGGATGAACTCGAGCTCAACAAGCTGAAGAAGCTCCTCTGCGTTGGGGATGCCCTCGAAAACGGTCCCCAGATACGAGAGCGCAGCATCGTGATCAATGCTGGAGAGGGCTGCAAAGGCGTTCCTCTTGCATGTGGCATCACTCTCTCCCATGAGGAAGGTGGCAATGAGTTCTGAAGCATCGGGGATCAAGGAAGGCGAGTGTAAGTAAATGGAAGAGATGGCGAAGACAGCGTTCTTTCGGACGTAGGCATGTCGGTGCTCAAGGCAAGATCGTGCCGAGGAAAGGAGGGGTTCGATGAGCTCGGCCTCTCTCAGCTTGCAAAGGAAGCGCAGGGTGTTGCCTCGAATGTATTCGTTGGGATGTTGAAGGTCGTTACGGATGCCGTTGCTACATTAACATGGTCAGTAACATGCAGCCGATGCGACAATGGGTTATCGGCATGCGGGCAAGGGGGACCTACCAGACCAGAATCATCTCCTGCTTCAACTTGCCGCTGCTGTCGAGCTTGGGGCAGATCTCGTAGTAGAAGTAGAGGAGCTTCTTGAGCGGCTTGTACTTTGAGGGCATGACAAAGCGGATGATGTGCATAAGAAGCGTAGGCATAGGATCTCCGTTGAGCATAATGGTCAAGATGCGCTTCATGGTCTCGACCTTGGTCTCGTCGGTACCCTTCTCCAGCTGCATGCGCAGATCGGAGACGGTGGGGACGTCGGCCGCATTGTCCTGGTGGACGAGACTGTACGCATTCTCGAGGAAGCCAGACATCTTGACGAGTGTCAACGGCAGCTGGCCGAGAAGGTTGGTGGTAGTGGTTGTGGTTGTTGTAAATGGGACGTGGCTCCAAGGGGAACGTGGGAAGTGGGATCGGAGGTGTAGGTGGTGTCCAGTCGGCGGTGGGGAGGCTCAGCTCAGGGGTGCCTGTTACTTGAAGCTCTAGAGCTCTATTTGTCGGGACAAGTAGCAAAATCCGTCTAGGCCATTCGTTGAAGTATCGCAGGGCGCAATCGCCGACAATTATCGCCAGAATCCCCGTTGATATTCTGGGCCAGCTCTAGGCAGCGTCAGCTTCAAGAAGATCTGTCCTGCCAGCGCCATGTCGAACAGGTGGCACTAAGCGAGTTGACGGTCACGTGAATTAGCAAGGGGTAAGTAGAGCTGGCACTATCAGTTACAAGAGAATGCGAAGACGGTCTGTGAGATACATGGGAAGAAATATACAATGAAGGCTAAAAATCTGGTGGTTCTCTTTTTAAGTAAATATTGTCTTGTTTTTAACCTTCGATCCTTGTGAAGTTGGATCTTTACTGTCGCAGTTAGGTAAGCTCCATGTGTCTGGCGTTGTATTCCTGAGCCCGCGTGGCTGTCTGCCGAAGGTGAAGGGTCTACACCTTGGTGGTGAAGCTGCTGTGCCCCGCCAATGTGGTCCGTGCACGTCCTTCTCACCGTGCTTGTTCTTCCTGTCCCGCGATCGCTCCTCAGCCTCGCGAACCCAAGCGCAACATTTCTATTTCTCCCCAGCCTGACGACTTCAGCCATCTTCCCAGTCTACTTACGGTCGCCACAATGTCTGCCTCAAACGAGCCGTTCTACCTTCGGTATTAGTATGTCTTTTCATTCGTTCATCCCGATTCTCCACCGCCCTGTCGCATCCATGACCTATTGCTAATGACGTCTCCAAACAGTTCTGGCCACATGGGCCGCTTCGGTCACGAATTCCTGGGTACGAATTGCCTGGAATATCCCATACCAAACCCTCAATAACTACGATCTGACACGATATGCGATTAGAGTTCGATTTCCGAGTCGTCGGGGACGGTCGCAGTGCAGTCGCGAGATATGCAAATAACTCCAACTACCGAAACGATAGCTTGATTCGCAAAGAGAGTGAGCGCTCTTGGCAAAAACTGGATGGTCATCGTCTCTAACGGCTCCATAGTGTGTGTGAGCTCTGTCGTAGTTGACGAGATCAAGCGCATTATCAAGGCTAGCGAAATCACCAAGTACGCAAGACCCCATTCATGATGACCCCCAATTATCCCTAACCCCGTGTAGGGAAGACGATTCCAAGTGGCCACAAAAGAACAAGGATGGGCGACAGGAGTTGGAAATCCGCATCGGAAACGACCATATCGCGTTCGAGGTCAGTGGCCAGGCCTGCTCCTTGGGTGATATACTAAGAATGAAGACAGACTGCCAAGATAGGATCTCTGGTTGACGTGACAGAATCTGCCGACCCTGAGGGCCTACGAGTATTCTACTACCTTGTTCAGGATTTGAAGGCACTCGTCTTCAGCTTAATTGCCCTACACTTCAAGATCAAGCCCATCTAAGGCATCATAATGATCAAGCGCGAGGGGATGTGGCACAGACTATTCGGCATCCAGCGCAAGTTGAGGCAATAGTCTGGATAATAGCATGGGTGACCTGGTGCTGGCGAACGATACCCTGGAATGTCAAAAGGACGGTGTGGGAACTCATTGATGGGCAGGGAGGATATCTACGGAGTACAACATGGGGATTTGGAGAAGAGAAGTTCACAACACGCAGCTGTCAAGCGTCTAAGCGTCATCAGCGACCAAGGATGTGCTGCCACGGTACCATAGCTCAGATGCAAACTTCCGATCAGAGGCAAAGTCAAGAGGGTAAAATCGCGTGCGCGCGGCATGTTGGGAAACCCCGGAAGACCTGGAAGAAATGGTACGACATGAGATGGAAGGTTTTTTGAGAAAAATGCCAATCCCGTTTAACAACGCAAAGTCAAATCATGCTATCTGCCCTCTTCCGTATATTTCCAGCCTCGCTCCCTGCACACACCCGAGCCCAAAGGACAATACGCGCTCGGACGTTGGGGCTCACACGTGAAATTTGGGGCGGTCAAGGAAGATGCCAAGGATGGATGAAGAAACAACCTGGTCCTGGATTGTCTTGTCATTCTTGTGCCCGCATCCGAGACTCGAGGGAGCGGGAGGGCATGATGCATACATAAATGTGGCGGAGGCTTCGCGGATGAAGAAACACCCGTCAGCCGGCTAGGCCCGTCAGAAGAACGAAATTGCCAGATCCAAAAATTGTATGATTTCGGATCATGCCAACGAAACGGTCTCGGAGTTGGC
Organism: Fusarium piperis; assembly: GCA_027886205.1. Classification (NCBI taxonomy): domain Eukaryota; kingdom Fungi; phylum Ascomycota; class Sordariomycetes; order Hypocreales; family Nectriaceae; genus Fusarium; species Fusarium piperis. The sequence goes on from RZGM01000041.1 coordinate 251,433, forward strand.
GTGTATCATGTCTTCTCGCAGCTCATCACCCCATGCGAATGCAGGCGGGAGCACGGTGGGGGCGCTTTAAAGGAGGCACTGGGGCTGGCTGATGGCGCCTTTGGGGACGGAACGGGAGCAGCCCAGATCCTATTGCTCGAGAAGGTCGCTGAGAAGGCCGTCTGGTGTGACGATTTGCATGGGAGATTCAGGTAGGATGACTCCCGAGATTCCCTCAGACACCAGGCCCTGCCTCTAAATCCCGAGACGGACTCTGGTTGTCAGACGATTCTCATCGAGCTGATCATGATGACGGTCAAGGTTCCACTGGTCCGTGTCCGTGTTGTACATGGAAGTGAACCCGTGGGCTTTGACACAGCATCTCATCTCTGCATCGCGCCCAAGGGGAAAAGGAAAATGGATAGTTGGATCCGCCCTCGCCAAGGTACATGGCGCCCGGGGAAAGCTACAGCTGTACCCCAGGTACCTTTGCGACGGACACAATGCCCGGTGTACTACCTACGTAGCGTTGGTTAAGGTCCCTCCCGCCCGTGGGCACAAATACTCCATCACAACCTAACGGATGCCTCCATCCAGCGCAACGCAGCGAAGCGCAACCTTAGCTGTCCATCCTTGGACAAAGCACCTGCAAGTCCCCTAACTAAAGACACAGCATCAGCCCTTAGAGGCCCGCTTCATCTAGGAGGTCTCCACGCAACCGCTTCAAGACCCCGGATGCTAGCAAATCAGGCTCGTGTGCGCTTCCCAGGGCTCGCCAGGTCTCCCCATGAAAAGCTAGAGGCCAGCCCATCATCACCGACTTGACCCTTTTTCTCGCCATCGACCCATTTGCGATCTGGCATGCTTGACTTTACTTAGTTGCTTGATCCCAACTCTTCTGGCCTTTTTATTTATTTTTGTATTACTACAACTGCTTCTTTTCATCTTGTGTGATGGGAGACCTTGCTATTGTTTTCTGAACCCGCTGTTCTTCCGCCTTTAACTTTTACCGTTACTTCCTCGACTCTAGTCTCCCCCGAGATCGCCACCCGTTTTGGTGACTGGCACCGAGTTGGTTGTCTCTCCTCTCTGCGACCCCTACGAGCTTTCTACGTCAGGCCAGCTTCTCCCACCTTGCATCGTCTATCGGCCTGTTTGATACCCTGGATTTCGGCCATCTTCTTTACAACCGTTTGCTCTTTTATTCATCTGCTCATTCTTGTTTCAATTGCTTCGTCTTTCATTCTACGTCGCACACGATGCCAACTCCATCATCCAATCCGCCCGCTGAGGCATCGTCGCCTCGGTCCTACAGCTTTTCGACCTGCCCTGACGATGTCCAACATCAGCAGCGCCCTTCCTGGCAGTCGCGCGAAGCCGTCCGAGACCACAACGACGACATGGGCGTTCAACCCACACCTGACGCCTCGCCGCTCACAGTTGACGCGCCGCCCACACCCGAAGGCCCAGCGAGTGACGACACCGTCATGTATGAGGGACGCTCATCCGATGACCCATCGACGAGATCATCCACCATGTCTCCCCGTCCCCAATCTGCCAACACCGCAGTCACATCCCCCATATCCAGCGGGCCCGGTTCCGACGTCACCAAGGGTCGAGACGCCGAGATCGGCAGCCATCTGAACCAGAAAACTTCAAACAACACAAGACAAACCTCCGAGACCGAATCCATATCCCGCGCACCGTCCAGCCGGAGAGGCTCGCCGAACCGCGAGTTGGAGTGGATTGATGCGGATGCGCAAGAAGATGAGCTCTGGGCTCCATCGATGGGAGCCGATTTCTCGTGCATGCGGGTGAGTTACACCACCGCGCCCTATTGGCATGGCGCAACAATCTGACGACAACAGACAATCCCTTCATCACCATCGTCATACCTGCGCTCAGGTAGCCGATTCCACGGCACACAGCAATCAGAGCGTCAGGTCTATGATGTTCAGGTTGAGATCAAGCATGTTGACATGCGCGAGTCTTTTCTCTGCGGGTATCTCCGCATTCAAGGTCAGTAGCAATAAATGCCATGTAACCAAGCCGCACAATGCTGACCCTTGACAAGGTTTAACTGAGGACCATCCCACTCTCACGACATACTTTGAGGGTGAAATTATTGGATCCAAATATAGCTTCTACACCCAGCATGAAAACTGGGGTGCAAATAGCAAGGTTGATCTGAGCCACTGGGCCAAGTTCGCCGCCTTCCGCCCATTCCAGAAGCAGGCTCGGAAGGGACCCGTCACGATTCGTGATGCCGCTCAGAGGGAAACCATCTTTATGCGGTGGAAGGAACACTTCCTGGTCCCCGATCACAGAGTCCGCACCATAACAGGTGCTAGCTTCGAGGGCTTCTACTACATTTGCTTCAACCAAGTCAAGGGTGAAGTGAGCGGCATTTACTTTCACTCTAAGAGCGAAAAGTTGGTATCCACGGCCAGATAATGACGTATCTTTGCTAACCTCATTTTCAGGTTCCAGCAATTGGAGCTAAAGCATGTCCCTGACCGGGGCTGTTTTGCCGCAACCGAATTTCGTTGAGCACACATAACTCGTTCCGAATGCGGTGTTGCCCAGAGCACACTGCTTGTTTCTTACTTCGTCTCGGCTGGGCTTGGTCGGAAATATCCATATTGATATACAGCAACACATAGATGGGAAGCGGGTTGGGCATGATCCCGTTTTGTTATGACGTCTTGACGGGCCTACGCGAGTATTTTTTAGTGGGTTCACAAGGCTTGGGTTTTCTGGGAGCCTGTCACATATGAATGCGGAGCACGGGAAATGTTTGATGGGATAGGAGCAGAGCGAGATCATTCCTGTACTGGAGGTTTATTCGTCGGCCTCGAACTTTTTGAAATATCCACGTCGAAATGGGTTGAGTTCATCTGCTGACGTTCCATTGACCGTAAGCTTCTGTCGGCTTGCGTGGGCTTCGAGAGCAGGCTGTGAGACTTCTGAGTCGGGCAGCCGCCGGTAAGTGATGAGTCTTCTTGACCCTTTATAGCGTCAGCTTGTGTCAAGAACGAGGAGTCGTCATTGGGAAGACACTTACACTTGTTGAAAGGTTGAACACAGACTACAACAATCTCGAGACAGGGATGGGTAGGTACTGGGATCTCGAGATCCTCATCGTTAGCGGTTGGCATCCAGAACGAGAGTCTGCCGTTGTCGACCAGTGTGTCCACGGCAAAGTTGAGAATGTCGTCCAGCATTATGAGGAAGCTGTATGGCTTCTTTGGCGGGACGTAGTCGGGATTCCTGCAAGAGTCAGCTTCAGGCTTGTGACAAGGGTCCTGGGGTGCTACGAACATTCCCCTTTCCTTCCCTTGCTCTATTAGCCAGGGTGTTTTCTCAGGGTCTCGGAGACCAAGCACCCTGAGTCCCTCTCGGACACCATACGGGGGGTCGCAGACGATCCCATCCCATGTCCTTCGTTGTCTCCTGATGGGCGAATTGGTCAAGTCTGAGGAGAACACATCCCCCAGACAAGAAGCCAGGCCGTATTGTTGGAAGTTCCCCAGCAGACTCTTCTTTCCACCCTCACCGCGAATGCTCCGACCATCGATATCACTGCCCCAGGCGAGAGCGCCGAAGTGGGCGCATGCGACAGGGAATGAGCCTGTCCCTACAAATGGGTCGTAAAAGAGCTTCCCCGGAGCAGCAAGAGCGATGTTGGCAGTGACCAGGGCAAGCTCTGAGTCCATGCTCGTAGTAGAGATATATCCTCGTTTCTTCAGGTCAAACCTGACTAGTATTTCTCGAGATGAGCTTTCGACATAACGGCCAAGATAAACGGCTCTAGGATTCGGGATGTTGAGAGGGACGCTGTTGAATGGCCACATCTCAAAAATTGTGAACAGGTTGTCAGGGTTTGACATCTTGACAGGCCCCTTCCAGCCCAAGAATCGGAATGAGTTGATGAGTTCGATTCTCTTCTTCGCGGAACGGGAGCCTTGGTAAGGCTCGACCTCGAACTTGAACGACTTCTCCATGTACTGGTCCCAAAGATGCGATGTGTTTGACTTGACGGCATGATGCACATCTTCCAGGGTGCTTCCTCGGCCCCAAAGTTCATGGATGGACTGGGCAAGGATCGATCTCTTGATCAGCTTCTTGGCCGCCTCCACCGAAGGCAGCTGTACAACACAGAAGGGGGACTAATCACGGTGAGTCTGAAGTCTAGGTACATTTGTGTGTGGGTGAACGCACATCCTCGCTATACTCGATAATCTTCATGTCAAGACCCTCGACGAGCGCTAGCGCTTCGATTTCGGCGACCCGAAAGGACTCGTGCGACTGCGCAAATTTTATGAGAAAGTCCATATCGACTTTTTCTCCGTGGATATTTGGTTGAGGAGTAATAAGTCGGCTCACTTTAAATCCATGAGATGAAAGTGATGGTGGGGGATCAGCGAAATTACCAAAACCGTGAACGACTTCTTCGGTAGGTAGTTTCTTTCGCAGCGATGTCTGCAGAGTCAAACTCGGCAGGAAAAAAGGCTCACCAGAGTTCAAGAAGAAAAATCCTCAAAGGCCTTTGTTGAGGTGAGTGTGCTGATTTTAAGCTGTGGTCGCTTGCACAAACTCTTGGGATCATGATCTTGCGAGAGGGAAAAATTCACCGACGAAACCCCGGCTAAGAAATCAGTGCCATTTCTGCGCTTTCCCAAGTTGCCCCAGCTTGTTCTCAACCAACATCCTTTGGGGGAAACATCTGCGGCTCATCCTTACAAAAACACATAAGCAGAGACCTGCAGCTTTCACTTAGTGATGTTCCCTGCTGCTGCTCCGTCCATTTACCAGTCGCCAAAATGCTTCGTCACATACGGCACTATGGGTCATGTTGACCAAAACCAAGCTCCCCGTAAGGGCAAGCCTTGGTCGGCAATCATGTCACTGGATTTTATACACAAGGTATGTTGGAGCATTTGCTTCGCGGAAATCATATAGCACACAGGCTGAGTGGACTCCAGATCGACCTTATCCTGCCCGCAGAGGCTTGCGATGTCATCCTTGAACAGCTCAACAACAGGCAGAAGCACCCTCGATACTCCAAGGTCATCATGACTCTTGGCGATGTCTTACAGGGCGATTTCTATAATGAGTATCTCAAAAAGGGTATAAATAGCAGTTTCCCCTGTGACGATGTATGCTAAGCCAGTTTCATAGGAGATATTCTCATGCTCTCAGAGGGCAAGTCGACCGTTGGCACACTCTTCACATTACACGAAGGTACCATGTCGGCCCTAACAGCCTAGCAAGCATAAGCTAACAGTAAATTCCTAGGCACTCTCACCATGTATCTCGACAAGGAAACGTATGAACGTGCCGGCTTAGTTGGGAGGCCATACGGGGCAAAGGGTGGAAGAGGATCAAAGCCACGCTGGGGTAAGAATTTGAGCGTCATATTTATCTTCTCTCCAAGATGCTAACCAGGTAGTTGTGTCATATAACCTTCGAGACCCGACCATGTTTCGTGGGAAGAAGGGGTTTGACCGGTTGATCCATGCTTGCAAGACAGTCTTCAACAAGCCCACAACCTGGCTCTTTTGTAATAACACAGAAACAAGTAAGTATCTAACTCGGAGCCTCCCCAAACAGATCCCTCATTAACATCGAGTTTTGTAGCGCCAAACCCGGATCCATTACAACGGTTCTTTCCTACAGCCTTTACCTCGTCGCCAGGCATTAGTCGAGACTTTGCCGTAGTTCAACCAAGCCTGGATGTAGACCCCGAAATCCTTTACAACATCGACCGCGAAGGACTCGAGTATTTCGCAACAGAGTGTTACGAATGGTTGTCACTCGTCCGTCTGGCAAGTCCACGAGTGGAACCCCAAGATAGCATTGATTCCTATCTGTCGCGATACAGCGTACCGGGAGACACCCATAACAACCGCAAGGTCTGCAGGCTGAGCTGGCAAGGATTCGTTTCGGCACAGTGGCTTCATGGTTTGCTCATGGACGTCCTGGCCGCGTGCCCTTCGGAAATGTGGTTCTCCCTCAGTGCCACGCGCTTCTCAAAGAGTGTTGCGGGCAACAGTGATGATCTAACCATTCTTCGGCCGTCAGTCGCAGCTGGAAAGTACATCATGTGGGAGACGAAATCCCTTGAATGAGGATCTAGCCTTGCTTCGATCGCACGTTTCGCTCGTCGCCAATGCCCTCTCCCAGGATTGCGTCTTCGACCAGTTTTCGCAACTCGGCCTGGCCCTGAGAGGTATTGAAATCGTCGCGCCCAGCCAGCTCTTCGATCCGTCTCCGAAATTCGGGATCAACATCATCTGGAATGTCCTGACTCTCGTTCATCGTGCCGACGGTTACCTTCATGCCTTCTGGAGGTGGGGGGATAGTTTCAGGCAAGGCGGACGCCGCAGTTGATGCAGGGTCGTTGGCTTGTTTTGCTTCGATTCTAGCCAGGTACTCGGCAACGATAGGATAATCCCCCTCGGCCTCGATTTTTTCTCGGGCTGTGAAACCTTCAGAGCCCTTATAGTTCACATTTGCGCCAAGCTCGACAAGAACCTTCGCGGCAGCCACAGTCTCGACAACGAACAGCGCAGTTTCATTGTCCTCATCTTTTAGGTCGACGTCTACTTTGAACTCGCGAATAAGCGCTCGGAGGAGGTCGAGGTGATTGTAACTGGCAGCGGCGTGGACAAGGGAGTAGCCGTATTGATCTTGTGAGGCGGCCAGGGCCGGCTTTTCTCGAAGGAGGGGCAACAACGCGGGGTCGTTATCGGCAGCCAAGAGGTAGACGTTCGCGTCCGACATGTTCGCGGGTAATTGAGCGTATGAAATGAAGGTGGAGATGCTTTGATGGCGTACTGTTGTTGAAAAACAAAGCAAAGTATTAGATTTCAGGTGTTCCAGGCGCAAATTGCCCAGCGCGGGCTCTCAATCCTTGGTGTATGATGAGAAGATTTTTGGCGGGGTAGCTTGCATGTGGCTCAGCGAATGGAGTTTGACAGGGTTCTGTGCAGTTTCTGCCTTTGATACAGATCTGTCAGCCTGCTAAGTGAGACAGACTGGAGAAAAGAAGACAGGGCGCGAAGGGCATTCAGTTCAATGGATGTTTATCAAAACACATATATGCTGCGTGGAGAGCCCAGTGGGTGGTAATTGCCCACTTGATGAAAGTACCTACTATGCCATGTTGTGCATGAGACAGCGGGGTCCATCACCATGATCATGAACATGAGATTGCGGTGCGCGAGGATACCAAGCAGCTCAAAGACCCCTAGGGCACGTCTCGAAACATTGACCTGACATGCCAACCACCCAGACGAGATTCGGAGTCACAAACCGACCCCAAATTCTTCAGCCACAAACGGCGTGACGCATCATGCCGTCCCGGCCAGGGTCTTTAGGGTAAAGTGACGGGAGCCAGCTGCGGCAGCTGGCATCAACAAGCGATCCTCATGCTACCCAAAACAACCTTGAGAAACAATTTTCGCACCCATCCATAAAAATCTAGGCGGGTAATCTCACTGGGTCCGTAAGACGAGCCAATACCCCCGGCCTTTGTTGCATGTGTTCCCTACGGTCTGACTCATTTTGAAGACTGCAAGCGTTGGTCTGAGGCGGTGCGCCAAGGCAGTTTCCGATCAGTACCTAGCCCACACAACCACCCGCCACTACTGCGAGTGGTCTGAACCCGGGTAGCAACCTGCAAGCTGATCATATAAAGGAGCCCTATGACTGCCCTGTGATATCCACCCAAGCAGACCATATTTGACTTGGCCGTTCCTGCCTGGACTTCAGCCTCACGTATCTCGAGAGGTCATCGCCTTCAGTCAGCCTAAAACGGCCTCGTCAAGCACGCTCTACCAACACAGAGCGGATACCCTGATATCCTCTGGCCCCCTCCCAAACCTTTTTCGCCTACAATTCAAGGGTAGGTGTTTATCCAAGCTCCCTGGGATTTTGAGTCTCGGAAAGTAGATCCGTGGTTTTGCTTGCTTCAACAGGGCAACTGCACCCCAGGCAACCCCGATGCATGCTCAAACAAACGCCTGCCCCTCATATGAGCAAGGCCAGCATCTTGCCTGAGGTATCACTACTTTCCAGCTCTAAATGCTCACTAACTTTCTCCTTTCACTTCGATCTCTTCTCACATCTGTCAGTAGAGCCATTGCAAACCGTCGAATCCTCAGCACTCCGTCCACGGGCATCGACAAAATGGCTGCTCCCTACATGCCCCAGGACCCTCAGGCCGTCTCGAGCCTGCTGCATGCCCTCGAAAACTCTCGGAAAGAGAAGCGGCGTGGCGGATTCTCGGTTAAGAAGACGACATATGACGTAAAGGGCTCTCATGATGGCATCCAGGTCGACTCTTGGAGGATGCAAGACTGGGACTACAAGCGACGCGACATGCCTACCTATGCTCGAGGCCTCTTTACGGCAAAGACGAGAAGGGATGGACCCGAGATTGCCGTGAGAGGCTACGACAAGTTCTTCAACACCGACGAGGTCTATGAGACAAAGTGGGAGAACATCTTCAAGCGGACACAGGGCCCCTATGAATTGACCCTCAAGGAGAACGGCTGCATCATCTTCATTGCTGGCCTTGAGGACGAGAGTTTGATCGTTTGCAGCAAGCATTCCACAGGTGATCGGTCAGATATTCAGGTCAGCCACGCGAGCGCGGGTGAGCAGCGTCTTGAGCAGCAACTGGCTGCCATCGGCAAGACAAAGAGAGATTTGGCACGAGAGCTCCGCAAGAGAAATGTCACTGCTGTCGCCGAACTATGCGATGACACATTCGAAGAGCACATTCTGGCCTATGGTCCTGATAAGGCAGGCCTATACCTCCATGGACTCAACCTCAACATGCCCGAGTTTGCCACATATCCTAGCCCCCTCGTCCAAGAGTTTGCCGACGAGTGGGCCTTCCGAAAGACGGGTCTGATCATGATGGACGACATCCAGCAAGTCAAGACTTTCCTCGAAGAAGTGGCCGAAACTGGAGCCCACGATGGCCGTGACGTGGAGGGCTTCGTCGTCCGCTGCAGAATGTCCCACGACCCCTCTTCGGTCCCCTACCGTGACTGGTTCTTCAAGTATAAGTTTGAGGAGCCTTATCTCATGTACCGCCAATGGCGAGAGTGCACCAAGGCCTTGATCTCCGGGAAGCAACCCAAGTTCAAGAAGCACACCAAGATCACAGAGGAGTACCTGCTTTACGCTCAGAGACGTCTTGCTGCCGATCCTAAGCTGGCCAAGGATTACAACAACAACCACGGCATCATCTCTCTGCGTAACGATTTCCTGAACTTCAAGAACCTCAAGGGCGCAGATGCAGCCAATATGGACGAGTTGGATCCCCTTGTCATGACCGAAGTCACTCGCGACGTGATCCTATGCCCCATTGCGACCATCGGATGCGGAAAGACGACAATTGCTATGGGCTTGACGCACCTCTTCGGATGGGGCCATATTCAGAATGACAACATCTCGGGCAAGGGCCGTCCTCCTCGGTTTACGAAGCTGGTATTGAATGAGCTCAACGACCATGATGCTGTGACTGCAGACCGAAACAATGCTCAGAGACACGAGCGAAAGCAGATCATCACTGATGTCAAGCTTCAGCATGCCACAGCTAAGCTCGTTTGCCTTAATTTTAAGCACGACGAGGAGTCGATCGACGCAATCCGCCAAGTCACCCAGGAGAGAATCATTGCTCGAGGAGATAACCACCAGACTATCCATGCCGCAAGCGACAAGGACAAGTTCATTGGTGTTATGGAAGGATTCATCAACAGATTCGAACCCTGCAACCCCCATGCCCGGCCAGACGACGGCTTTGATGTCGTTATTGATCTTGACCCAACGGCTGGCAGTCGACAGAATCTCGAGACAGTTGTCACGCAGCTGCACAAGTTCTTCCCGAACCTGGTCAAGGAAGTTCCTTCACCCGAGGCACTTGACGCTGCCATTGAATTCGCCCTGGGATACAAGCCCGACTTCAGGCATGACATTCCTGACCGTGGCAAGAAGAATAACAAGCAGCAGCAGCAACAGCAAACGAAGGCAGAGAAGAAGAGGAAGATGGAGTATTTGTCTGTTTCTGTCTCTAGCCAAGAGCTCAACGCTGTCCTAGAGCGAGCTTTCAAGGGCGCAGATTCGTCGACTTCCCGGTTCTACATGCAACTGAAACAGACACGGCGCGTGCAGCCCAAATTCCACGTTACTCTACTGCACCGGGCGGCCAGCAAGGACCACCCAGATCTATGGCACAAGTACACTCTACTTCAAAACCAAGTGGAGGCGACTGGAAATCCTGAAGGAAAGCTGGGAGAGTGCGATGTCATGCTTGAGCGGGTAAGTTTTACAACTGGTGATTCTAGATGAAAGCCCTAACTTTACGTAGGTTGTGTTCGATGACCGCATCATGGCCGTCGTTGTTCGCCTGTCAGATCAAGACGATCAGTGGCAGTGTGTCAACCGCGTAGCCCACATCACAGTTGGAACTCGAGATGACTCGGTCAAGCCGAAGGAGAGCAACGATTTGCTTGCTCGATGGTTGGAAGTGGGTAGCTCCCCAGAAACCCAGATCGGCGAGATCGTCTTCACCGAAAAGCCCGTCCTCAAAGGCACAGTTGCACCCGTACTGGCAAAATGGTAAAGGGAAAATACTCCTGGGTTTCATGGACTGGAGAAATATTTACAAGGGGAGCGGCGTCTATGTTTAGGATTTCAGTAGTTGAAATTGGGGCTGTAGAACGAGACACAACCAAAAGACTTCGCGCGACGCAAATCATCGCTGAATCATAACGTCAATGTTTTGAGCGGTATATTGCTTCTAGCTGCACCCGTTCCAGGCATGTAAAAGGATCTCTCTATGATCGCACAAAAAACCACATCTCCCGCACCGGGGTTCATGTCTCGCATCCATTAATTGTAAAGGGGTATTCTAGGTTCATAACTAAACAGACAGCCAGTTGACACACCGGCTCTGTTGAAACAGTTCGCCTTCTACTCATCGTCAAGGAATCGGCTTGCTAAGGCCCCGAAGAAGGGCACTTCGAATCTGAGAGGATGTTAGTGATGATGCCGTCTTGCGTGACCGTAGTACATACCTATCCAGTATCTCGGCATCTTTATACGCCCTCAGTGTAAGGACGGCGATTAAGGCAATATCACAGAGGAAGAACAGCCAACTCAGGAAGGTTGACCATGCGAAGACAAGGTGGAAGATCATAATGGCGGTGAAGAGCAGCGCTGATTGCCAAGCATGAAACCTGAAAGGACGATTAGTACATGGTATAATTTCCGTGCACTTTTACGATGCCCAGCTTCAAGATGCTTGACAAGCGTGAACATACCTCACATAGTCACTGTTTCGTTCTAAAATGAGGAGTATGATTGCTCCAAGGGGTGGGAACGCGACATATGCTAGGCAAGCTTCGTAGTCCAGGCGCATTCCCAAACTCGTATCAAACTCGCTGACCTCTGCGGCGGGATATGCTCCAGGCATGGTACTTGAAGCTCCAAAGGCTCGGTTATCAGGGCTAATGGCAGCCCATCCAGCGGACTGTCCATCAAAACCTCCCCATCCTCGTTGTGGCTGGGGATGTTGTAGGGGCGGAGGGGAGGCGACCGGGGAGAAGGATCGTCTAGCGTCGTAGGAGGGTCGGGGAGAGGCGTGTTCAGGAGAGGTCACGCGTGAGTGCTCAGGCGGTGACGACTGATAGGGAGCGAAGTCCATGGTCGGAGAGAATATGTTGGCCTTTTATGAAATGGTGGAGAGTGGCATCGACAGGTTGTGCAGTGAGGCGAGATATATATCGGGGCAACAATCGCTGAGGTTCGGCGCAAGAGATATCTCGGTTGTGAGGAACTGGCGAATGGGCAACTTGGGATGCAGTTGCTAGCGGAAGGCTGACGTGCGCCTTGGCCGATAGAAAAGGGTCGCAATTGGAATCGAGAAGCTCCAATGAAAGTAGAGACCGAGTCGAGGTAGTGGGCGATTATGGGAGGACGCGATGAGGTGAATGCAAGATGGGATTAGTCGAGGAGCGAGGCGGGGTGAGTGCGAGATGGATGGAGGTTGTTCGAGCTCCTCGTGTAAATGTGAGGCGACGACGCCGTGATAGGTAGCTCCCAGCCACATGCATGAGTCCCAGCCACAGTTCCAGCCAATGGTTGTCAACAAATCCTCCAGCCAATCAGCTTCTTCATCACCAACTTCAACCCAAGCTCTTCAATATGGTCTATAGTAGGCATCAAGCTGAAGATGCTGAGACTGTTACTAGACTTGTGACCAACTGCATGTAGGATCACTGCGGTCGAAAGCTGGTCATGCTTCTTGACTCTTTATGAGACGGATATACAACATCCCGAGCCGCTTTCATGTTCAACGGATGAGATCATCCCGTTTAGTGTTCGTACATTTACACATACACTGCCCTCATTGGGCGTTTTAGTACATCAAGTCCAGCAAATCCACGCTCAATATTTATTCTCCCTCCTTCTTTCCCCCATTGGCCTCTTCCTCGAGTTGGCCCTTTCGGCCTTCCAGTGCTAACCAGAGGCTTCTGCTTCCACCCTCCAATGTGCTGGTAATGCCCAGGCCAGCCCCTTGGAGCATAGCCACAAGCTGTGCTCGCAATCCATCCAGGCCACCCTCGATACCGCCAACCCAGTTGATGCCAGACTGATCGAAGATCTTGCCTTCGACACGGCCACCAACAAGCAGAAGCTTGGCCAGGCCGTTCTGGCAAATGGCATCATGGTAACCGGGGTTCTTCTTCCTTGAGGGAGCTGGGAACTGGCCCGGAACAGGAGCTAGAACACTCAGTGCGGCGGCCACATGGGCTGGGGACACCGCAGGAAGCACCAGTGCAGCCAGGGGGCCGACAAGGAGGGGTTGGATCTGGGCGAAGTTCGAATCCTCGGGGATTTCAGCGTTCTTGATCGCATCGTACGCAGCTGCGGATAGGTCGTGCACTACAGGGCCACGAGTTGTTCGGGCAGTGGTTGCCGATGCAGCAGCAGCTTCCGGATCATAGAATTCGACGAGTTTAAGAGCCACTCGGAGCATGTTGGTCCTGAGGACCTGTAGTTGGACGAGAGGAGTGATATCAACTGGTTCAGTACCGGGAGCAGCGCTGGGCGGAGGGACGGCGGACAAGGCCTTCTTCAGCTCTCGTCGAACTGCGGCCCATTCTACCGCTGTAAGGTTACTGTGCTGGAAGAACAGAATCAAGGGTGTGGTGCGGAGAAGTGATGTGTAGGTTCGGATCAGCTGACTCTTCCTTGTCTCAACTGGCCGGGCGCTTGGGGGCTTCGTCGCGGGAACATGATCGATGGGCTTTCGAACTTCGGAGACGGCGGCGGAGTAGGTTAACGACGTCGAGAGGGTGCGAAGAGCTAAAGCCCATGACTGCTGCGGGAGATGGGACTCTCTGCGCAATTGGCGCAGACAGGGCGAGGCAGCCTTTGATATCCGGGAGGCCATAATGACTAAGCGCAACAGAAGCAGATTAGCATTAGAAACACCAATGTTTGGAGCCGAGGGCTGTACGTACGTGAATTGAGACTGTTGCTGGCTCGTCCTCTAGATCAAAAAATCCACAAGTATCACAGCCGTCGATCGCCAATTGCGAGGGACAGGCAAAGTGGGCCGTGCACCCGGATCAACCCACCGCCGCTCCCCGGCCACCTGCAAGGCCACTGGGCCAATGCTGAGCTGCGCTGTGGCTCTGTGCCAACCAGGCTGATTACGCGCGACCTGACTGCCTGCCTCAACAGCTTCGTCTTGGAGACTCGGGTGCAGTAATAGCTTTCACCTCCTCAACCCACGGCCGACTTTCAACATCGACATCCATAAACCTCCCACCCGTCGCGCCAACTTCGTACCTTAATCAGCCTATTCTTTTTTCCCCAAGACCGACCACCGACGCCGCTTTCCATCATGTCGACTCTCGAGGAGCTGGACGATTTTGATCACAGAGAGAAGGAGGAAGACAAGAGAGATGGTGGCGACAAGAACAAGAAGAAGCCTACTGACGGCGATGCGGACATGAAGGATGCCGAAGAGGAGGAAGATGATATCCTTGACGACGAGATTCTTGGACTCAGCACACAAGACATCCTAACCCGCAAACGATTGCTCGAGAACGACTCTCGCATTATGAGGAGCGAATACTCCCGATTATCACACGAGAAGGCCGCTATGGCGGAGAAGATCAAGGAGAATGTCGACAAGATTGCCAACAACAGGTTGGCTTCTCACCTTTCGCGGATTTGACAATTGTCATAGCTAACTTGAGGGCAGGCAACTTCCCTACCTCGTTGGCAATGTCGTGGAGCTACTTGATCTTGACCCAACTGCTGAGTCGTCTGAGGAGGGCGCCAACATCGACTTGGATGCTACCCGAGTCGGAAAGTCGGCCGTCATCAAGACATCCACCCGGCAAACAATCTTCCTCCCCCTGATTGGTCTCGTCGATGCGGATAAGCTGAAGCCTGGTGACCTTATTGGAGTCAACAAGGATTCATACCTCATCCTGGACACTCTTCCCGCCGAGTATGACAGCCGGGTCAAGGCCATGGAGGTGGACGAGAAGCCCACAGAACAGTACACTGATGTGGGTGGGCTGGACAAGCAGATTGAGGAGCTTGTGGAAGCTATCGTTTGGCCTATGAAGGAGGCCGAGCGATTCAAGAAGATCGGCATCAAGGCCCCCAAAGGTAACGCTGATATCGGTCCCCCGACTCTCTTTTACTGCGCTGACTAGTTCTAGGTGCACTGATGTATGGACCACCCGGTACCGGAAAGACTCTCCTCGCCCGAGCCTGTGCGGCACAGACCGATGCTACATTCCTGAAGCTGGCAGGACCTCAACTGGTCCAGATGTTTATTGGAGATGGTGCCAAGCTCGTTCGAGACTGCTTCGCCCTGGCAAAGGAGAAGGCCCCCGCAATCATCTTCATCGACGAGTTGGACGCTGTCGGCACCAAGCGATTCGACAGTGAAAAGAGTGGTGACCGTGAGGTGCAACGAACCATGTTGGAGTTGCTGAACCAACTTGATGGTTTCGCATCCGATGACCGCATCAAGGTCCTCGCTGCCACCAACCGTGTCGATGTGCTCGACCCTGCGCTGCTCCGTTCTGGTCGATTGGATCGCAAGATCGAGTTCCCCTTGCCGAACGAGGAAGCACGAGCCCAGATCTTGAAGATTCACTCCCGCAAGATGAAGGTCGACCCGGGTGTCAACTGGGGCGAACTTGCGCGAAGCACGGACGAGTTCGGCGGTGCCATGCTGAAGGCTGTTTGTGTGGAGGCTGGCATGATCGCTTTGCGGTCAGGTAAGAATAAGATCGGACACGAGCATTATGTTGATGCCATCGCCGAAGTCCAGGCCAAGAAGAAGGACGTAAGTGACACACTACTCAGCCCAACACGCATGACCAAGCCGCTAACCCAGGGGTACAGACAGTCAACTTCTACGCTTAATTGTGCTGATGATTGGGGATGTCATGGGCTGGGATATAGGCCTTCTAAGCCTGGGCGCTGGGGAATAGACAGGGCAGCGGCATCCATAGATCAATGTAACAGTATCTCGCAGCGAATGCCCGCCTGTTTCGAGGCACGAAATTATGCAGTCCACAATCGCTTAGTTCACCTGTCCTAGCAACCAAGTCCCATACTCACCAGGTGAAACCCCCTGACGAGGCGCATTTGTGGTGAATGTCAGTAATGAGGATGTGACTCAACATGGGATTTTGATAGCAATCAGTGATTGATTGAAGTGAGAAGTGGATGCCTGAAGGTACAGCAACTTGTACTTCCCCTAAAGAGTCGTCTTCACGCGAGAAGCTAAGGCCACCCCCGGAGCTTTTGTTCCATTCAATCATTGAGACTGCCCATCATCGCAGTCAGATTAACCATTGGAGCAAGCATGTGCCTCGCACGGGTCGTTGTTTGGCAGCGGAACGTACTGATCTGTACATTGTTGACTTAGGTAATCTCGCGCTTTCCCTCGTCGAGCCTGGAGCTTGTGCGGGGCTGATCGGTGAACTACGTCATGGTGGCACACAGATACACAGATTCAAGGTCTGTTTGTTCAAACCGCATCGCGATGATGAACGATGGACAATGATGATGCTGGTGGTGACGCTGACGAGGCCGAGGAGCCCCTCGCTTTGTTTGAACTCACAAGTAGCCAGATACAAGACCTAGTGAAACTATTTGGTGCCCTGTTTCATGATTTGATGAGCTCATGCAAAGGTATCCAGTACCTTCTGCCGTGTGTGCACAGCTGCCAGATTCCAGCCACCCACGACAACGGCACAGTGACGTGATAGATTCCTCAGTTCGTGGCTTGCTCTCCCTCTGGACTTCCTTCTTTCCTTCCCACATTCATCTCGCTTGATGCGTATTTGTTTTCATTCCTTTCCCCTCCATCATCAAAAACTCCCAACATCGTCGCGGCTATTTCTCTGTGATACCCCTTCCTCCTCTACTCTAACCTACCGCCCGACAACCTGTTGTGTTTCTATTCGCACCAAAGCGCAGCAATCCCCAACCTGAAGAACCAGACGTAACCACGATGCGGTTCTTGACTGCCCTCTCCATCGTGGCGGTCGCCAACGGCGTAGCCGCAAGCACATGGTTCCCCGGCTCTAAGCCTGGTAAGTCAACTGCCTTGTGCCATAACAAGCTGCCCTTGTGGCTAATAGAATGAGTCTACAACAAATGGCACGAGACCGAGTTGGAGCGTTGGCTCTCTGACCACGATATCCCCTATCCCACTCCCGCCGACCGTAAGGACCTGGAAACACTTCTCGAGAAGAACTGGGGTTCCTATGTCGTCTCCCCATACAACAGCTGGGACACCGCTCAGCTGAGCTCCTACCTGCAAGCCAAGGGCAAGGAGACCCAGGAAGAGGCCGCTGCCACCAAGGACAGCTTGCTGTCTCAGGTCAAGGCTAACTGGTACGAGACTGAGGACAACGCCCAGTCCGCCTTTCTCAACGTTCGAGACTGGATTCTTGACACATGGACCGAGAGCCAGCTGAAGGCTTTCTGTGACAAGCATGGTATTCCTGGTAAGCCAGCTCTTTCCGCTCATGACTTGTCCCTAAAATACCTTGACAGTACTGACAAAGTGCCTGCAGTCCCCCAACCTCGCCAGCGAGACACCCTTCTCCAGAAGGCCCGTTCCGGTTACGAGACTGCTGCTAAGAAGGCAAATGAGGCTATTTCGTACCCTGGAAACTGGTTGTACGAGACCTGGTCTGAGTCTGATCTCAAGGAATGGCTCGACACCCATGGTTTCCCAGCTCCCCAGCCAATGACCCGCGACAAGCTCATTGCCTCTGTGCGCCGCAACTCTCGCCTTGCCTACCTTCGCGCTCAAGACCAAGCCGCCAGCGCCACGGCCAGCGCCCAGGCTGCGTATGCTACTTTGACTGACATGATCATTGACGCCTGGAGCGAGTCCCAGCTCAAGGAGTTCTGTGACAAGAATGGCATCGCTGTGCCTCAGGGTACCAAGTCCAACGAGCTCCGCGCTTTGGTCCGCAAGCACCGTGCCGACATCCTTGGAGACAACATTGCTGGCAGGGCTTCCTCGGCCTTTGGTGCGGCCACCTCCAACGCGCAGAACCAGTACGCCAGGGCTACCGACAGCGCCTCACTCGCCGCTCAAGACGCTTTCAACAAGGCCGTTGGTACATGGTCTGACAGCCGCCTGAAGGCCTACCTGGATGCTCGCGGCGTTCCTGTTCCCCAGGGATCCAAGAAGAACGAGCTCGAGGCTCTTGTTCGCAAGAACTCGCACGTCGCCTCCCATGGAGGCAATGCATGGACTTTCGATGACTTCAGCTACGAGAACCTCAAGAAGTATCTCTCCAGCCAAGGTGATGCAACTGCCAAGAAGATCGTGGACAGGAAGGATGCCAGCCGTAATGAGCTTTACAGTGCCGCCCAATCGGCCTACTCTTCTGCCTCGTCCGCCGGCGGATCTAACTGGGCTTCTGCTACCAAGTATCTCACCGCTGCGACTGCGTCTGCGAAGCAAAGCGCTTTCGACCAGTGGACTGAGACCGACCTCAAGGCGTATCTCGACAGCTATGGCGTGCCCGTCCCCCAGGGTTCCCAGATCGAGGATCTGAAGGCTCAGGCCCGAAAGCAGTCTACGTACTTCAAGTACGGCACAAACTCTCCCGCGGAGACTTTCTTCGCTAAGCTCGGAGAGACTTGGAACTGGGTCACCAGCCAACTGAAGATTGGTGGTGAGGCTGCCAAGCAGAAGGCTGCTGAGACGGAAGCGGATGCCAAGGAGAAGATTCGTGAGGAGCTGTAATGCCCTGTGGCATGGTGTACTGGGTGTGATGAAGACATCCCCTGAGCAATATTCTGCTCAAGTTGAAAGACGATCAGCACGCCAGGCGAGTGTGCTGGCATCTATCAGGGTGAACAAAAGGCAAGAAGTCGATGATGAGATCCAAGTGATCGGATATCACTTAATTACTGGTTCCGTGCAGGCTGCGATTTTGCGCTTCGTTTGCTTTAGCAAGTAGTCATGTATTATGAATTGCCCTATGAACTCTTGACTTGCTCGTACCTTCTGAAAGCCGCAATCTTGGTTTGTCCAGTTGACTTCACAGAGGTAGCTTTTTTTGCGCAAGAATTATTTTCTTATGTTCTGTTAGTTCACGTTAACACCCTACTCTATGTGAAAGTCCCATACGCAGCACATCTCACATTTGTCAAAAAGGGACCTACACCGGCTGTGGTCGGACTAGCAAGGGGACATGGTTAGATAGGGATACAATCGGCTAAGACCACGGTCAGTGTAGTTTACAGGTGAGGGCGTGACAAGGTCCTGGATGTGTGCAGGTGGGAGGGAAAGGGGATGCTTGGCGAGTTGGACTCAGTTATCACAGCACAAGGCTCAGAGTATGGAGCGAACAACTATATTTGACATCTTTTTTAACATCCCAACGCCATCGCTGGTAGAACCCATCGTGGGCCTAACTCCCGTCGAGGTACCCTTCTATCTAGACGATGTCCTGCAAATTACGCCCAAAGCCTGCAAGTTCCATCGGCACCAGCGCTGAGGCACCAGGGGTGCTTGGGGTGCCAATCAACGTCCAGAACACCAAGCTTGTTGATGACCTTGTGGCCTCGAAGCATCTTGACAGGCACGATCGTGGCGTTCTCCATAAGGTCGCTGACAACCTTACCATGGAAGATCTGGAGGGTTCCGTCATCACTGGCATCAGCGAAGAGCGGCAGGCTGCGGTGATACTTGACGGCTCGGATAGCCTCAGGGTGGAATCTCATGGTCTTGTATGGGCGAGCCGATAGATCCAGATCATGCCACAGAAGTCTTCGGTCATAGGAACCAACGATGAGGTTGTCACCGCCAGGGTGGACATCGAAGGAGGAGATCCATCGGGCACCAGGTTGGACAACCTTGACAAGCTCTTGTCGCTGCAGATCGTAGCAGCGGATCATTCTTTGGGTAGCGACAAAGAACAGGGGTCTTGAGGGGTGGAACTGGGCCGTCTGGGCAAGACCAGGGAGTTTGCGGAACGGAATCTGGCTGAGGTGCTTGGAGAGGGTGTGGATGGCTACAGAGCTTCGCTGTCCGGTGGGAGAGACCGAGCATAGGAACTCGCCTCGCCTGTGCCAGCTGATAACCTTGATCAAGGATCTGACAGTGGCCTTGAGGAGCACACCGGCATCCTCGAGCTTAGCTCCAGGCCTTGACCACTTGGCAGGAGGCTCCTTCTTGACTCCATTCGCCGTGGCAGGTTGTGCGCCGTTTGTTGCGTATCCAAAGCCAGCGTCGAGGACTTCGCGGCTCGCCTTTTCCACGGCATCGTTTGCAACTGAAGGAATCATGAAGAAGATATCTTCGCCAGCTGCCGCAGCCAAGATGAAAGTCTCCTTGTTGGGGCGCCATCGAACAACGTTGACAGGTTCCTCACTGCTCAGCTTGGCCATCCACTCCTGATGGCCGTTGAGACCCCAAACGCGGACAGTACCATCGTCGCCTCCTGATGCCACAAACTCGCCATCAGGACTGAATGCCACAGAGCGTATACGGCCCTCATGGCCTCGGAAGATTGTCTGGTTGAGAGTAGGGAAGGGCTTGAGGTCTTCGGGCCTAGGGAGCTTGGGGAGAAGAGAGTTGGGGTCGATGTTGAGCCTGTTCTTCCTGATTCGAGGAGCCAGGTACAAGTCCAAACACCGTTCGAACCTCTCCTTGACAAACTCGCTGTAACCAGGGACCTTCCGGAGGGAATCAAATTTCTCGGGCAAGTATTCCTTCTCCCTTTCCTCAGGGTCTTGGTTCTTCCACGCCTCCTTCTCTTCCTCAGTAGGCAGGTACTCCGGCGGGGGGTTGTAGCTGAGATCGTATCCAGGGGGGGCCAACTTGGGCGCGGGAATGTTCATGACGTGAGGATCCTGAGGCTCCTCGTTGGCCCATACGTCGTAATAGACCTCCTCCTTTTCCTCCTCTTCTCGTTGTCGCTCCTCCGGAGGCTTGTATGGAAGGATTCTTCCCTCCTTGATCGCCCGGACGAGTTTCGCGACACGCTTCGCTTCGTGTTTTGAGGGAACAAAGCGACGCTTCGGCTCGGGTGCTGCGCTCAGAGGCATCTTCTCCTCGATGCCAGTGAAATACGGAACCATGTCCTGGAAGAGGTTAGCAAGACTCGACAACTGCCCATGGAGGGGTTAGAGACTTACAGGATAAGGATCGTAACCCTCATCAGGAACTTCATTCATCTGGAGTCTCTTGAGAAGTTCGAGCTCATCCTGGCTAAGATTCAGAGGCTTTCCAGTCTCTGGATCTGTCAAACCAGTCCAGCCCTTGGGGATCTCGATGCTGTCGAGGAGGGCGTCGAGCGCCTCCCCGGTGGCAGGGCGCATAATTTTCTTTCCATTGATGTCATATCCAATGTGAGGATATGAGTCGTAGAAAGAGAGAGGGATATTGCCGATTGTGTTCGCAGGGCCCTGTGCATCTGAGTCGTCGCTGTCATAGACAGGGTCGACCTCGGCGTACTCGTAGCGCTCGCCTCCGTTCGCATCCTTCACGACGCGGTAGTTCGGCTGATCGTCTTCATCATCCAGAGCGGGAGGCGCCCGCGCGCTGTCGCCACGCTCGGAGGAGGCATCGTCGCTATGCGCCTCTTCATCTTCGTCTTCGTCGGGGTCTTCTACATCCTCATCAGAAGACAGGTCGTCAAGGTCATCAAACTCGTCCTCGTCAACCTCTGAGTCGTCTTCGCTCTGGGAGAGTACGCCGTCTAATTGAACGCCAGCGAGATCATCGTCAGCTGGGGCACCCTCAGAAGGCCCCTTTCTTTTGCGAGAGGCTATTAATGGCGCCATTGGCAGGTTGTGAACGAAAGAACAGCGTCGCGTATAACTTTGGTCGAGAGAGGATGTCGAATTGCAAGGCAATGCAAAGACACATTTTTTTTCTGAGAGCGATAAGATAAGAAGACGAAGTGGATCTGGCTCTATCTCCATTCGGTGTACCAACACTGAGGGGTGGGGCCCAATGAATAGCTGATATCCGAGGTCTTCATTTCCTACCTAGGGTAGAAGTCCCAACAATCCTTTGAGTTCCAAATCACTACGCCACATATATAGGTTAGGTTGGTGCTCTTCAAAGTTGAGAGGCTGAAATTCGTAGCCTCATATGGATGGCCTCTCTTCATTGGGCTCAGTTGCGCCCTTATCACCTTCGTGCTGTACGCGGCTATTGCTGACGTATATGAAAAGGTCAGGATCATAGTCATTCTTTGTAATTTCTATCATTTATCATAGTCTAGAATAGAGGAACTAATTAAGGTTAAAATCATAGCTAAATTCGCCTCTATAAGTGATGCTGTTATTCCATCTGGCACCAAATAAAAGAAGTGAAACAGGCCGATAAATACACCAAATGGACCTTGGGTCAGTCTAGGCAATATTTGTTCCCTCAAACTTCTCTTTGATTGTTGATTTTTCACTTTGGGAATGGTTGCGCTGACTGTAATGACTATACCCTTGAGGGACCTAGTGAGAGGAGTCTTGACATAGGATGGGCCGGATGGGAACCCGATGCTTTCTTCTTTCAGTAAATCTGAGATTATGTAACTCCTTCCTAGAATTCCCTGACTTGATAATGCTATGGATATAATCTGTCTGGGCAAGAATCTAGTTTCTTCTTACTCTCTTCCCAACAAACCCCACTTGCCTCTTTGGGTTCATAGGTTGGCGAAGACGTAGCCCATCTCTGATTAGCAGTTGAAGAGGTTAGGAGTTGCTATAAGATATCTTCCTGGAATATTACCTTCACAGTCTCCTTTACCTTTGGGTAGACAAAGCTTCTTCGTTGAAATTGGCATGGTGAGTGGAGGGGGCCATCTTGCGAAGTTTTGAGATTTTTAGCTGTTAGCTTGCAGGAGCTTGCTGCACTGGTATAAGGAGATGAATCTGCATAAGAAAGCGTCGAGTGTGTGAATTTAACTCGTAAATGGCGGTCTGTATTAAGGTTACGGTGTTTTACAGCATTGGGTTTCAATGCTGTCTTGTGTGTATCTCACTGTGTTCTTTTATATCGTGCATGATATATCCTTTTGGATGCGTCATGGCAATCAACAATGCCGGTTTGTAGACATATTTTTTTATAACATCTTGTGATGGCGAAATGCCAGGGCGTCGTTGGGGCCAGGTTGTCAGAGGATCAGCGTGGTGACCTTCCCTTGGAAAAAGGGATCAAGAACGGACCTTACGCTACTGCGTCTTCTAGAAATGAAATTTCTCGTTCACGATAATCTAGGAAGGTCGAACGTAACCTGAAGGAAAGAACAGTTTTAGGGACAATAAAGCTAAACGTAGTTACTATGCCTTAATTCATAAAAGTACTAACACTAGTTATGGTAAAGTTGATCAATTTGCAGGATGATAATGCCAACTTGAATACCCAAACCATTAAGTAGCAATATAAAATAATCCCCACCATATCAGCTGAAGTATGGTTCATTGACTCCGCCATAACCGGAAGGGAGTATGGGAAGCATTAAAAGCTTGGTGACACTGTGGTCTACGAGAGTGAGATGACCTTGACAAGGAACCTAAGCTTCCGGTACCAGAAGGGCCCGTGTTCTATGTGCCAAGGACGCCTCGCCGTAAGCTGAGCCTGGGTGTCTCAGGAAAAAAAGCAAGTCTTGCCATCTCCAGCATGCCTTGCATAGCCAGAGCGGGTATGTGCTAGAGGGCGGAAACTTAACAAGCCAATTATCAACATTCAATGTTGAAATAAGCTCCATTCATAAGTCTTGTCATTTCCCGACATTTGGAAAACACCACCCTGGCGAAATAACTAAGGCTTGATTGAATGACAACAGGGTAATGCTGGGGGTTTACTTGTGGTTAGACAACGATTACGCCTTAGCACATTCTGATTCCTCCTTGCCTTTGCGATGACAATAGTTCAAGACTATCTAGATTGATGACATTGAGTTTGTTCCAGCACACAAGATCTCTTGTGAGGAACGTGGAACTTCGCCTTCACACTGGGTGATGAGATACTTATCAATCAATGTCTTAATACTGATCACGAAGCTCACTGTAATAATGCGATTGTTTACGTTCGTAGATACGATAGAACTAGCTATGACCAACGCCGCCATAGTATTTGAAAGAAGCCATGATTGAAGACAAATGCACACCCGCCAAAATTTGAGGCATTCAACAACTACGGAAGCCAGGTGCAGTATATGTGGTTATACAAGTGCTTTATCCTTCACTCCATAAAGACTCAACCCAATAAATGCTCGATAAGATTCATGCAGCTGTGTCCATTCGCCTGAAGCCCAAATGATCCGTCGCAAATCAAGGTGAGCTTCGTGAGCTCGAAGATGAAGTGGACGAGGAGGCGCCTGAAGCGCTTCCAAAGGCGGCCGACGACGTGCTGGAGGAGGACGGGGACGCGGAGCTAGAGGACCTACTGTTAGACCGAGGTCGACGAGTCTCTTTGGGTATCGGACTGAGGTTCTCGTCAACATGAACGTACCTCGGCCTTCCAGTGCCTCGACTCGATGGGCGAGAAGACGGCTCGCTTGGGGCGGGCTCAGCAGAGTCGGAGCTGAATCCAGAGGGGTCCGCGGAAGGTGCAACGGGGCGAGAAGATGGGAGACCAGTGCTTGAGCTCTTGATGATACACTGGGCAATTTGCTTGTGATCGACGATCGAGACCTCGGTGACGGTCGTGTACTGGATGGGCACGAATTCTCGGATGGTGGTGGTGTTGACGTCAACTGTGACGGTAAGTGGTGTCGTTTCTTCGATGACGACCGTGTCACGGCATTGACCTGAGTGACTTGTAAGTACAACTGATACGGAAGTCTTGTCAAGGACCATATACCTTCAGTGCTTGTCGTTCTCGTTTCGACTCTGACCTGGGTTACAGTCACGATGGATGGGGCAAGGGTCTAAGGTGGTGTTAGAACGGGAATGTCGATCAATGGACGTTCAGAAGGCCACGCACCGTTACGCTTTCAAAGACTCGAGGCTTTGTGACGTAGCTTGTGGATGTGTGTGTGCGGATGACTTTAACGTCTGCCGTCGTTCCGCAGGCGGTGATCGATGCGTCACACTCGTCCATCATCAGCACACCCTCTACGCTTGAGGCGCTCTCATTCGCAACCACGATCTGTGGGTTGAGTGGCTGTTGTCCGACATCGCCGTAATAAGCCGATGGATCTGCAAGAAGTTATGTGTTGTCAGCGTCAATGCATCTTTCGAGACAGAGGGCTCGAGATTGGACAATAACGAACCAGCACCCGCGGCAACAAGCCTCGGCAGCCCTCCTACAGCGACAAGCGCCAACTTCAGGAACCATTCGCACAGCATTTTGGGCGACTCGAGTGTGCAACGAAGACAGCGACGACGAGAAGAAGGCGGGGATGGGGGAGAACACGATACGATGGAAGAAGGCTACTAGGAGGATTGCTCGGGGGCTCGCTTGATAAACAGGCGCCAACTTCAAGACCCCTTTCTTTTGCCCTTGATAGCAAGGGCGAGGCGAAGACGGAGTCTGGATCGTCGGTTGCAAGGCCGCTGCTCCACGGCTCAGCTCTCCTCAATAGTGTGTGGCGCTGTTACAGACCATCGAACAGCCGCCCGTCTATTGAAAGTTTCAGCGCCCTTTGCTAAAACGGGCGATAGTCTGGGATTGGGAGGAGGCGAGAAGAGAGAAGAGAGCAGATCCTCATGACAGGTGAGCGGTCGAGATCGCAGATGTGATACGGGACTATCGTGCTCGGCTGCTGAATCGAGACATGCCAGGGGCTCGATACATCATTCTAGTGATGAAGCACTCAAGGCATCGTAAAAAAAAATGGCCCACCAAGCCACCTTGAGACCAAGCACAGAGTAACATATACATATTTGAATGCACTATAGCTTCATAAAATAAATGCATAGAGGAAAACAAGGGCCATAAATCTATTATTTAGATCTTAATAGGGTTATAGATATTTTTCATTATTTTTTTATATATTATCTTTTATGGTTTTCCTCTCTGAAAGCTCACGTACTCTTGGGTGGGCCACTTTTTTTTACGATGCCTTGGCACTTCATACTGGTCGAATCACGCAAGACAACCTTCAGCCAGCCGCTTTCCTTCTGGAGTGAGAGGACGGCTCAATATCCCAAAAGGCTACTCCGTACCTTAGTCTCGAACGATCTAGGACACTTGGTGCCAATAAAGCCAAGCCTCTAGCGCGCACGGGCCGCGCGGTTCGCTTCCATCCCGCGTCAAGACAAGGTGTGTGTATAGCAGAACTGGCGATCCGTGCGTCGTATGTCACAGGTTCGACGATCTACATGGGAAGAGGCGAGAGGGGGTTCATGAGGCTCAAACTATTTACTCCAGCCATACCGCTTAGACGTTACTGTATCTTGCTTGGTCTGTTGGGCAAGTGGCGGGCTGGTGTCCCATGCTGGAATGGCGCCAGCGTTGTGGCTGGCTAGACGTGGGGGAGACCGGCAGATGCCGTCGTGACGCGGCCCGTTGCGCAGGCCTTTTCCCAAATTGCTCTTTGAGGCGCAAAGTAGTCGCTTTTAGAGTGGCAGGGGCTGATCAGCTCAGCACATGAGTTCTACAGATCTCTTGGTCGGGTAGCCCCTGAAATAGGTTACCTAGCTACTGATTAGAGCCTAGTGGCGCCATGGATTGATATTCGCCTTTGCTTCTTATGCATCTCTAATTACCCAGGTTTAATCCTTACCGCTCAAGGACCTTACGTTGCCTTTGATCTGCGAGTTATCGGATTGGGCTTTGTAGGTAGCCCCCGTGACCGATGTGGGGACGGTGTAAGTTGGCTGCAAGGGTTTCGGAGTATCGCGATGTACTCTTTGGATTGCTTGGCACCTGTGGTTTTCACTCGAATAGTCCAAGAGGCTAGCATCTCGCATAATGGCCTAGAACTCGTTCCACGACCACATCTCAGTGCCGTACGGAGCATCTAGATCATAATGCAGGTCCCCCTGACGATAATTACCCCTCCCTTTGCGTCCAGAGTCTAGACTTTGATCTTGCAGCAACCAAGCAAGACATTCTGCAGTATGAGGTCGACTTCCGATAGGCTAGGTTTTGTAGTGACAAACTGAAACTAGCCACTTTGTGCCTCAAAGGGCGCGTAAGTGTCCTGGCGGGTATCGATTCGTCAACTCCCCTGTCTTCCTCGTGATGGCACTGCATAGTGCTTTGCCATAGCGGTTGAGTCTAGAATCACTAACGGAGCCAGTGCCATTTCTACTCCACATGTCTCATCTCAGCCTTCGTCTGGCCGGAGCTATGCATCAAAGTATCAGAACTAGGCTGGATAGGAATCCAAGCTCCAGAGATTCGAGCATCTCAGCTCTCCACATGCCATCACGACATCGCATGGCAATGTGTTCCAGGCGTTCTGGAGTATGCATCGACTAGACAACGTCACGAGTGTATTGAATTCTACAACCCCCCTGCTTCTGATCCTGGGCTAAGACTTTGTAGGGGGGATATTCAGTTGACAATCAAGCTTGGGGTCCTGCCACCTTCACCTTGACGACTTTGATTCTCCCATGAAGTTGCTTTAGCCCTCAGTTCATGCCGCTCATCACTGAATCCGACTCGCTTCTAGCTCCATTTGGCCTCCAAGATAGGAAGGAAGACGAACATGCTTGGATAACTTGAAGTCATCAGAGTACCTAGGAATATGTTGTGTGCTTGTGTCTGGAACCCACGCCATGAAAACAACGTGAACTTCTATACCAACCCCTCCACATGAAACTACCTTACTCCGTATACATCTTAATTCCAAGGCTCCATTCTGTTTTGATTTCTCGCCACCACCCTACCCTCCAAATCCTATCTGCGGCACATCCTAGATCGTGGGTAGACTTTACACAAAATTGGTCGCAGTCATATCCAAAACGGTTACTCTCGAAGCCACCTCAACAACTTGATAGCTGAGAATCTCACGCTACTGGGCCCATCATGTTCGAAACGTCTCGTTCCCCAACATAATTGACAAAACTATTCCATCCATTCATCATTCCCACGCACCGCTCCACTGGCTATTGTCGTCCCCGCGCTGCATCAACCCCATCTTGGACACTGGCGCATCATGTCCGAAGAGTTGCATCATCCGAGCGAACGCATCGATGTGAGCCCCAGAGCTTCGCTGACTCTAGAGGCAACTCTGGGCGACGGGACAGGTATAAATCTGACCATATTCCCCGCCTCAACAGCATCCTCAGCAGTCACTGCATCGACAACTTTCACTCACACTTCCTTCTCATTTGAGATCAACACCTCGCTTCCCAACCAGGCTCTGCCCTTACGCAAAGCCCCCACAACTCCCAAAGCCTCGCCTTCCCCAGAAGCCCCGTCTTCCCCTACAAGCTCGCCTTTGGACAGACCTCCAAAGACCAACAACGCAAGCCCACCTCCAAGTAAACGCAAAAGACCAAGCAAAATGCCCGTCGTGAGTAAACGAATTAATTCCAGCACTGGGCGGCGAAGTGGCTAACGCGTCTCTCAGACTCTCCCCGAAGACGTTGTTGCCATTGACACTGGTAGCAAGAGTCTCTTGTTCTACGTCACCGCTGATGGCAACAGCCACAACCGATTGAGCTACCTCGAGTCTCCTGATGACTCGGGCACCGGCGACTACAGGACCAAGAAAATCCTGACTGCTCTTGACAAGAATGATGATGCCCAGGACATCATCGTCTCTTCCAAGAACAAGCAGGTTGCCGCCGTTACCTGGAACGGTTCCGAGGTGAGTTGTTGCTATCAGCACATAACCCAAGTTCAAGCCGACTTAACTTGGCATAGATCCGTGTGTACTACGTCGCCGACAGGACTGAGCATCTCCGAGAGGTTTGCCGAGGCCCTGATGGCCAGTGGAGAATTGGTTCCCTCGGATACAGCGATGGCAACAAGGTTGTGGTCCGTGCCAACACCTCTATCTCTGCCTCCGTTCATACCTACGGCGGCGGCAACTACAACCTGAGGGTCTTCGCCGCCGAGGAGGGCCAGATCAACGACGATGATCTCCCCCAGATCTCCGTTTACAAGTTTGTCCACGATGAAACCAACAAGAAGGCTCGATGGGCCGGCCAGTACATCACCAACGCCACCAAGAAGTACTGAACGGTGCTGAATGCATGGGCGGATCTGGGGTAGCTATAGGAAACAGGTTTAGTCAAGTCCCAATATTTAGGGAGCAACTTTAGGTTACTATAGAAGCTGCTATAATTGAAATTTGTTTCAGAAGGTTTTCTGCAGTTATATAAATTGCTATATCTTAAGTTTAGCCTTTATTGTTATGGCTTGGGCCCCCGTACAAGACGATTAAAGCCCTATAGGCAGCTAATAAACCTTCTATAATTGCTATAATAGCGATTATAGCCTAATCTTTTGCCCTGTGGCGCACTGGTCAAGGTGCCCGCAGCTGCGATGTATGAGATATTATACTTATATAATAAGCACTTATATCACGGCCTAAGTATAACTAATATTATATAAAAAGAAGCACTTTATAATAATCTACTAATCCTAAGAAAAATAAGATTACTTACCCTAAGGACTATAAGCTAATCCTCTTTACTTACTTAAGGTATTATAAGCCCTCTTATATATAAGAATATTATATAAGATTATACTATTATATTAAAAAATAATAATCTCTTTTCTTTTAATATTAAAAGAAAAGATCTTATCTTAAGCTATAAGAGCTAGGCCTTATATAAGGCCTTGCTAAGTATAATAGTAATATAACCTAAGTACTAAAGTAATAAGGTTATAGGTGTTACGACTTAATAAAGCCTCTTATTATATATTAACCATTACCTATAAATTTCCTTCCTTATATACTAATTAATATAAACCTCACTTTTATAAGTGCAAGGCCCTTATATTAACCTTACTTCTATAAGTGCGAGGCCCTTATACTAACCTTACTTTTATAAGTGCAAGGTCCCTTATATATATATAAATACTTATTATACCTTAGATAGATACTTAGCTTCTTTAGCTATTAATATATTTTAATTACCTTTAAGACCTTCTTAACCTATTACTAAGATATAACCTAACCTTTATATAATTACGCCTAAACCTTCTATTAATATTAAACCTATATACCTAGTTTATTCTCTTAGAAAATACTAGATATTATATATTAATAGCTCTTATTTAATATATTTCTGCGTTATATTATATAATATTATTACTATTAAAATAATATATCTTTTAATAGATAAAATACTCTATTTACTAAATTATTTATTAGAGTACTACTTACTTATTAAGGTATACCTCTAAGTAATACTAAGATAACTATTAAAATTTAATAGCTATGCGCCCTTATAATATAATTATAAACTTAGGTCTAAAATCAGCCTACCCTTATTACCCTAATTATTACTAGTAATAATAAAAATCTAAGAGAAATTATCTAATTAGTAATACTTAAACTATTTATAAGATAAGCCTATAATATTATATCCTTCTTTATTAAAATAAAAAGATACTTTAGGCTCTTTTCTTAATATATTAATATTAATATAAAGAAGATACTTTTTATTATATCTTTTTTTTATAAAACTATTAAAATATAATTTAAATTAATTTAAAGAGACTTCTTAGAAAATAAAGATAAATTTAATTAAAACTAAGAAACTATTAATATCTTTTTTAATTAAGATAATTTTAAAGTAATTATTAAAAAAGCTTTTAAAATTATTAATAAAAAAAATAAGCTATTATTAAACTCTATAGCTTAACTTAGAATAAGTTATATATTATATACTTTATAATATTTTAATAATTCTTATTTAAGGTTAAATAAAATAATAAAGCTCTTATAAAAATTTATTATAAAGGATTTAAGGAAAAGGTTAAAAATAAGCTTTATAAAATAAATTAACTTAATAACCTTAATTAATATATTATAATAATTATTAAGATTAATAAAAAATAATATAAATAATACTAAGAGAAAATAACTTAAAAAAATAAAAGTTATGCTTTTTAATTTAATTTCTATTACCTTAATAAAAATAATAAATAAAACTAAAAATAAAGAAATAATTATAATAAAAATAAAAAAAATACCTTATATAATACTTAACTAAGACTTATAAATATTAGAAATATTTAATAAAATAAATCTTAAATTACTTATTATAATTATAAAAAAAAGAAATATTATAAAAATAATTATTTATCTCTTATTATAGCTAAAAAAAAAAAAAAACTAACTTAGGATTAATAAATTAATAAGATTAATAAAGAGAATTATATAAATAAATTTACTTTTATATTTTTTTATAAATTATAAAAATATAATAAAAATAAATAAATTATTATTATAATTAAATATATTTATTATTAAAATTATTATTAAAATTACTATTATTATATTTTTAAAAGCTAATATATATATATTATAAATTTAATAATATAAGTTTAA